>REGL01000914.1:85545-126084 GCA_004194395.1 Aurelia aurita complex sp. Pacific
GTTGAATGAACGTGCACCATCTTCGAAGAGGTTGTGAAAAGGATGCAGAATCAAAAGAGCCTGGGTACGAGCTATATGACTAAACCTCGTTCTCGTTTTCCCGCGCTAAAAGTATAGCATTTTCTCCTCCGCAGAAGAGTACAGCAAATCTGTGACATATGCGGTGTTTGAGAAGAACAGAACCATTTCGTTTCCAATAAACATTTTTCCCTTTTGGTCTTATTCCCCGACACAGCAATTGCTTTTTAAAGAACAGTAAAACAGCAAATTGCGCTACTCGTATTCTTTTTGGCCCTTTTTATGGGAAAGTCTTGATAAGAAATCGAGCTCTTAGATCAACAAAACGGGTTTCACAAAGTTTGATATGGGGAGGTAAGTTCGATATTTCTGGGTCTTATCATCAAACTGATATTTCTGGGTTCTTTAGAGGCAATCCTGACCACAATTTGCATTGTTTCAGGATATTTTAAGCTTGTTTACGGGTGTCTGAAGTATAAAATGAGCCGATATTTTTGGGTCGCAATGAAACAAAGCTGATATTTTTTGGTTGCCTGAAAATTTTTCGGATAATGCATATTTGCCGAGTGTTCCCTCTTGGCTACAAATGTACACTTCTATTTCACGCAGTGCTAGTGCGACATAGCTTGCCTACCGTCGAATTTTGCGTGAAATACGAATCCTCAATCTTTGGAGTAATCGTCTATTACCAGGCAATAGGCCCCCTTTTTGCAGGTTACCAGGCTAGAGGCCCCCTCAGAAGGCCCCTCAGAACAGCTTCTGCTGAAGGGAAACCCTTGTTTTGAAATGAAATATGAAATAAGAGGGCAGAGGCTGACATCGAACTGAAGGAGTTGTAAAGAATTGAAACTGTTAGAATTTGATTTGAGAACCATCTTAAATTTTAGTACTTAAATTGCTGAACATTTTCCTATAAACACATACATCTACGTTGCAGATAAACTATCAATGAACATTAATTTGTTATAAAATATGAAACCAGCTCATATGAGTGAAACTTAAAAACCCACACATACAAATCAAATGTATGTGCAAAGAAATTGTCAAACTTATGATCGTCATCGTTGAGTGATATTTTCCAAATTCAAGTCAGATAGTTCTCATGAAATTAACTTAGTAATTTTATTTTCCTTTTTACAGGGTTTGGATATTAGAATTGAAATGAATTTGTTTTTATAGTGAAAATACAAAACTTTCAGATTCATAAAACAGAATCGAAGAAAAGTAAAAAACGTAGCTTCTTGGATGACATGACATGGTCAAAATGTTTCTGCTCGTCAAGCTTAGTTCACACTGGAATAAAATCATGCTAGAACGTAAAAGGGCGTCGAAATAATGTTTTCTGCAATTTCAGCTGTAATGGTGGCCTCCCGCATCTGGATAGAACAAAAAATTCTGACTTGATTTGGAAGCAAAAACTAGCTGAAAGTGATCTAAACTAGAAAATGGTGTTATCCCAACCTTAATTTGTTTTCACTCTACTGAGAGCATAGCTTAAAAGACGGGGTGTTTCTGTCCTTACATATCTTTGGAGGGGGCTAAAAACGTCTAATGCTCTACTGAACTGATAAGCAAAATTAGTCTTTGGTGATGTGGAATCATTAGGGGTTCAAGGGATTCGGGAGGGAAGCATAGATAAGGGGGTTCACACTGGAATAAAATTGCGGGGATGGCATCTAGCATGGAGAAAAGTAAAACCAATTGGTTTTTAAAATACAAATACATTAAATACATTACATGATCATGTCTATTTACATATAGCACAAAAGTAGCATATAAACTGCTCGTCTATATCTATAAGGCAAAGAATCAGCGTATCAAAGATGTGTAAATTGATACTGGAGACTTGTTATCAGTCTATATCTGGCAAGGAGATAGCAGTAAATTGGATGACGCGTCAAATACGGATCATGAGAGAAAAGAGGCCAGCTTTTGTTGGTCAGATGACAGAAGAATGACTGAACAGTTACTATGAGATGCAGAGCGAAGTTGTAAAGCCACTGTAGAATTCTTGTAGTGTTGTTCTCTAGACTTATCAACTCAGTCAGCAAAGGCTCATAATATTACTGTGAAAAACTCGACCCTATTTAGGCCCTCGGCAATAGGCTCGTAAGATTCAACAAATTCAATCGGTAGTGTGGACTTTCTCCCATTTAAGTATGATAAATTTTTGTCATTAACGGTCTGCCAAATGGGACGTTTGCTCCATTTCGACTCTGCGAGCGACGTGATGGCTCAGAATGGGCCTAAGCAGGGTCATCTTTTACACTGTTTCATTTGAGTCCCTTTTGAGCAAGGTTTAACGCAGGGACATTAGAAACTTAGATCCCATCTTACCTCTAAACCTAAGTTAAATCGGGGTTAAATAAAATGCTGCCTTCTGCCATGAAAGGGTGAAAGTCCTAGCAAATAAATATCTTCTCTATGTAAATAAACTATGTCAAACCTATCTAATGAATCTACATGTTAATCATCTGAAAATGTTCTACCGAAGAAGATTCCGTTTTGATGTCTTTCTTTCCTGTGTCATTATCTCCTTTTCTCTTTCTTTCTTTTGTGGTTATTCCGTGTTCTCCTCGTTCCAATTTCTCTTGCGCCCGTTTCGACTCTTTCTTGAACTTCATGCGTCTGTTTTGGAACCAAATCTTGATCTGTCTCTCTGTGAGGTTCAGCATTTTAGCCAGCTCTGATCTTCTGTCTTTCTTCACGAAGTGGTTGTAATGAAATTCTTTTTCAAGCTCAAGGAGTTGTTTTCTTGAATATGTCATACGTTTTCGCTTTGCGTCAACATCACGATATAGCCAGGGANCTTTCTTTCCTGTGTCATTATCTCCTTTTCTCTTTCTTTCTTTTGTGGTTATTCCGTGTTCTCCTCGTTCCAATTTCTCTTGCGCCCGTTTCGACTCTTTCTTGAACTTCATGCGTCTGTTTTGGAACCAAATCTTGATCTGTCTCTCTGTGAGGTTCAGCATTTTAGCCAGCTCTGATCTTCTGTCTTTCTTCACGAAGTGGTTGTAATGAAATTCTTTTTCAAGCTCAAGGAGTTGTTTTCTTGAATATGTCATACGTTTTCGCTTTGCATCAACATCACGATATAGCCAGGGAACGCCTAGGAGAAACATGACATTTATGAGACACTATAACTTTGTATTGCTCCGTAAAGAGACTCAAACCATAAACAAATCTAAAATCTATTGGAACGAGGCCCGAGCACCTTAAATTGCAGAAGATTGTCATGAGATTCTTATGCTTTGAGTGGCTGAAGTCCTGGATGGATATATTGACCTATCATCTGGCGGCCACGTGCCATTTTGCCTGGACTATTGATCAAGTCAAGAGCGAGACTTGGAGCAAGTCCACATTTTCCCCGAAAATTGGTACCCATAATTCCTGAATTGTGAATGAAAAGCTGGGCCATAATTTCGCACATTGTTAAACATTTCGTGCAATTCTTATTTAGCTTCAGCTCTCAACCCTGACAGGCAAGGCAAGTAAATATGTTTCCCACATCCCACGTGAGATGGAATATGAACAACTCTTGTCTCCTTGTGATATTGGACGAAAAAAGAGGCAGTTGCAGTAAAGAGCAATTAATTTCAATCTTTTGTTAAAGCGTCCGCCCAAAACTTCGCCCTCGATTCGTAAACAGCTGCCCAATCAGCTGCTACGGAAACTGTCCTACCCAGACCAGCTAGAGATTAGATTATTCAGTGTCTGCGCATGCTCCCACCGCAGCAACAACATGAATAAACTTAGACTCACGACGGAAATAGACCTTTTAGATACTCTGCAAAAGAGCCCAGAACGAGCGAAATTTGTTCACAGTTTGATTCGCGGTTGATTGATTCGAAAGGGTTCGAGTTAACAACGAAAAAGTCTAGTATACATTGGAAAAAATCCAGATTTCTATTGAATGTATAAAAATGTCGCTCGATCCAAGCTCTTAGGCAGCTTTTACAATCCAAGCATCCCTCAAGTTTCCAGAGGCCACGTCTTCTTTGTACAAACTTCAAACGAAGACTCGAAATTGGAAATAATATTTTTGGACAAAGCGAATAATTTTTCTCGGACAAATAGGAAATATTTTGAGTTGGAAAGTTCATGTGGTACAGAGCTTGGACATTGCTTTCTATTTGCCAAGAATTCTCGTCTGACACTGGTCATTAGAAATCGTAAAAAAGAGAATACAATGTTAAATCATGGGTATTATGGACACGATTTGTGTCGATCGTGTCCACAATACGTTGCCTAAATGGTACTAAATGAATAAATGTAGTTCGTAACCTTGCTTGTCTTCGTTTCATGAGTATCTCTGCTCTCTTGCTTCGGCAGTCCATTCTTGCTTACTTTCAATGGCCAAGGTTTGAACAGTGCCTCACTCTGAAAGTTATGGCATGAGAACTAGTTCCCAGATCGTCGCAGCCCTCGAATGACTAATCCTACGATCTGGGAACTAGTTCTCAGGACATAACTTTCAGAGCGCGGCACTGTTCAAACCTTAGGCCGTTGAAAGTAAGCAAGAATGGACTGACGTAGCGAGAGAGCAGAGATACTCGTGAAATGAAGACAAGCAAGGTAACGAACTACATTTATTCATTTAGTAACATTTAGGCCGGGTATTGCGGACACGATCGACACAAAATCGTGTCCACAATACCCATGATTGGACGATGCGTTGTGTATGACAATTGTCTGACGAAAGGACAAATACAAATGGGCCTGAATGTGATCATTTGCACGCTAACCGGAGTGGTTGTTCCGTTATGTTGTTGGAGGTTGAGGTGGGCATTTAGGTCACGAGGCGAGGAAATGCTTTGCCCTTCTTCAAAGCTGTTTCACTGGTGACTTGGCGCATGCTTGGTGTCAATGTATAGCAAAGTGCCACGTCAAAAATACACAAAATTATGATCTCGTGTTGCCTTGCTTTAATAATTATCAGAGAGGAGTCTTGGGAATAAATGAAAAACAGGTTTTAGGCCATCTTTCCAAAGATTCGCTGGTTCTTTCAAATGACCATGAAAAGAGGAAAAGCAAATTTTTACACGTCTTTTAACGCCATTAACACATCCTTAATTTGCTGCTCTTTCAACCAATTTATCAAATATGCAAGTTCTTAGGAATGTAAATGACCCTTGGGAGAAGGGAGATATTGTACATTGGTGGAAGAATGCCTTAGGCCCTCGAGAGCTTACGAAGTGGTAGACTAAATCATATGACTGAAAACAACAATGAGTCACGAAAGCGTTATGGCAAAACAACGCTGAAAACCAAACCAAACTCGTAGGAACGTTTCGATTTGCCAATCATGGAGACCTGTAATATTCGTTAGTGAGGCTCAAATGATGCTATGCACATCAAATAAGTTTCTGCACGTACATGGTACGACCTGGCTACGTCCGGGTCCGGCTACGTCAGTTTACGCTGGTAACAAACAACGGTCCACAGATTGTATAGGGCGACTAATTTGAACTCGATTTCAGTTTAAGACAGTTTCTTTAGCTCTCAAACCCCAATGAAATGCTTGCAAAATTGTTTGATGCTAAAAGAAGCAATAGATTAACCTGTTTTTTCAGGGAACTCTGAAACCTGTATGGCTAACTGCTACATTTTGCATGCGACAAAGTGTTGTCAGCAGTGTTTAATCTGTAAACAGTGCAACGACATTTCGTCTCTACAACGACAAAATCAGTTTTAACATTAAATCCCCAGCTTCTGCTCATGACCATATGAAGGTAACAAAGGATTAGAAAGTATGGTAGACTAAATTGAAGTCATGTTTTCACTAGGCAGGGCGTAAAAACTAGTCTGTGTATTTGGTCTTTCTAATGAAACAAAACCAGAGCGTCAATTTAGCCTATCATATATACGAAATTATTTGTCCAGCTGCTACCAATATGAGCTCAGTACAAATTGATCAACATCGAATATTAAAGAGCCATTTTTACCCAGGGTCCTATGCAGTCACACTACAATTTCACACTGTCATATTTTCACACTGTCTGAAAATCAAATTTAAGCGGTGAGAGCGGTGACCACGGATCCACGCTGCAGTAAAGTTGAACTGATAAAAATGTTACTTAGTTGATCGAGCTGAACTGTTCTATCAGTCTAACAACTGTATTATTGTTGATCTATAGTTTCTGTTTAGGCCAAATTTGATCATAAGACGGTCTGTAATTATAGCATGCCCGCAAAGGACAGTGGGTGACGATGACTCTTTAAAAATAATATGAAGTTAGTTTCATCATGTCATGTGTACGGTTCATCATATCAAGATAATATTCCAAATCTTCTTTCGAAAATTCTTCGTAACTTTTTGAATAGATGTGGGCAGAATAATGATTGACAAATATTTGTTTGTGTGCTCGTCATTTTGGAAACATGTGAAAAAGTCTGAGAACAACAAATAAACTATTTTCGCCTTTGAAAAGTTTATTGAGATGTTCGCAAAATAAATTCTCTCCGACAAAGCTGGTGAATCGAAAAAATGTTTACATCTTTGAGAGACCGTAACTCCCAAACCAATTTTTGCCATAAACATATAACTTACATGTGTGTAGCTAAGATAGCAAATTAGGTAAAAACATTTAGTTTATCAAAATCAGCCATTTCATTCTCAAATTATAAGCGGTTCTATAAAAATGTCTCATCTCAGAATCCTCAAAAACGGGCCTCAATCCTTGATCAAATTTGTTGATAATGTAACTCAACAGCCATCATAATAACGCCACCTCTGCCCATCTTATTACTCAACCATTTAGGCTGCCATTTTCAAAATGTGCTGGTTAGAGTTCAGTTTTCAAAACTACCGTTTTCAAAATCTGCCGTCAAAAAGTGTGCCGTTTTCGTGTGAACGGAATGCCAATCCGTCACATTTTTCATCGTTTTCAAAATGTGCCGGCATCGTGTGAACGCAGTCTGAGACTGCCACCATATGCTGCCACTCAGCCTTCTTTGCGTTTCTTTCATTCTACCACGAGGCTTGGTTGATAGTGAATTCAATCAAGGATTTCAGTGCTGTTTTTGGAGGGCTTTGAGATTAAGCATTTTTATAAAATCACTTGAAATTTGAGAACGATACAACCGATTTTGACAAAATAAATTTTCTGATCCAAGTTGACTTGTTAGCTACACAGATATCATCAGTTTATGGGAATCAGATAAATGGTTTGAAAACTACATGCTTATAAACACCTAAACATTTTCCCGACACATCCGGCAAAACGTTCAAGCATCTTGGAAATTCGAGAAGCATCTTGGCATGTTTCAAGCTGTTTATTGCCGAAAATGCATTCGCACGCCCCCTTCATAATCATTCGAATACAGTTCAAGGCTCTGCTGAACTATCAACTCTTCAACTATGATCTCAAACTCAAAACTAAAGATGACGAATTTTGCAACATCAAAAATTTTAGAACTTAGGAGACGAGAATACATGCCAATTGTCAGTTTCAGTCTCGGAAAAGTTTGACCCATTGCACAGCTCTGATAGCTCTGGTGCACTTTGAGCTGTGGACTCTGAACTGTGAACCATGAACTCTAAACTATGAACTCTTGTCTGAACTAAGAACTAGAATCTGAAAACATCGAATGTCGCTAGATCAAAGATACTTTGAAGAAGGAGATGGTGAAAGTACATCAAATTTTCAGTCAATTTCATTCAGAAGAAAGTTCAAGGATTTCAAGGATTTCAAGGCACTCGTAACCCAAGGTTTGAAAGTTACGTAGCTTTCAAGTCTTCGTTATTTTCTTGCCGTGGTTTAAAGATGATCATAGATGACCACGGGAAGCGTACATCAAAATAGACAAAGAGAAAATTTTGATGAATATTTAACACTTACCAGCAGCAAGCGATGCATTGTTGATGATGGGGTAGCCGTAACCCGACGGATTCGACATGCCTTGCGCCATATAAGTGTACCCTGGATATCCGGGCGAAACGCCTGGTGCATATTGCTGCCATGGGTTGTAGGCTTGTTGCGATGCGTAGAAATTCGAGTTAAACATGACACTTTGCGACGAAACTTGTTGTTGCGGCGTCGTAATTGCGACTTCACCAAAGGCTGTCGTTGGTTGCGAGAACGAACTCTCTATCGACGACGTCGTGCAAGGTTCGGGAAGGTTTAAATCTGCGTTTTGTTCACTGAACGGTAGAGTTGGGTTGCTGTATCGGCCCGTCATGAAGTTGCCGGTGGAAAGCGCGTTTTGTATCGGTTGTCGCCCAGAGTAGGTTGTTGGTGATTCGTAGGGCTGATATGTGGGACTTGTCTTCATTCCGTTGAGGTATGGAGAGCAATCAATTGGCAGAGCCTTTGGGAGTTCCATTTCATCGGAGGAATCGTGTATCCAAACCATACGGATAGTTGGACACTGGGATTACCAGCTGCAGGTACTGAAGATCTTTGATGGAAATGTTACGCAGTTCGAAGAAAAATGTGTGGTATTTCGACAGGAAAATGTGCCAAATGCTAAAATTCCAGTTGATGCTTATCGATTTGAAATATTTGCTGTAAAAGAAACCTTTCTCTCTCTAAAACTGTGTTTGTTTCTTGCTTCAAAGAGCTCTCTCTNCATTCAGAAGAAAGTTCAAGGATTTTAAGGCACTCGTAACCCAAGGTTTGAAAGTTACGTAACTTTCAAGTCTTCGGTATTTTCTTGCCGTCGTTTAAAGATGATCATAGATGACCACGGGACGCGTACATCAAAATAGACAAAAAGAAAATTTTAAAGAATATTTAACACTTACCAGCAGCAAGCGATGCATTGTTTATGATGGGGTAGCCGTAACCCGACGGATTCGACATTCCTTGCGCCATATATGTGTACCCTGGATATCCCGGCGAAACACCTGGTGCATATTGCTGCCATGGGTTGTAGGCTTGTTGCGATGCGTAGAAATTCGAGTTAAACATGACACTTTGCGACGAAACTTGTTGTTGCGGCGTCGTAATTGCGACTTCACCAAAGGCTGTCGTTGGTTGCGAGAACGAACTCTCTATCGACGACGTCGTGCAAGGTTCGGGAAGGTTTAAATCTGCGTTTTGTTCACTGAACTGTAGAGTTGGGTTGCTGTATCGGCCCGTCATGAAGTTGCCGGTGGAAAGCGCGTTTTGTATCGGTTGTCGCCCAGAGTAGGTTGTTGGTGATTCGTAGGGCTGATACGTGGGACTTGTCTTCATTCCGTTGAGGTATGGAGAGCAATCAATTGGCAGGGCCTTTGGGAGTTCCATTTCATCGGAGGAATCGTGTATCCAAACCATACGGATAGTTGGACACTGGGATTACCAGCTGCAGGTACTGAAGATCTTTGATGGAAATGTTACGCAGTTCGAAGAAAAATGTGTGGTATTTCGACAGGAAAATGTGCCGAATGCTAAAATTCCAGTTGATGCTTATCGATTTGAAATATTTGCTGTAAAAGAAACCTTTCTCTCTCTAAAACTGTGTTTGTTTCTTGCTTCAAAGAGCTCTCTCTCTCTTTATGACTGCTTTCAAGTTTGATAGATTCTTGTCTTTATCAATGTTCTCTACTTGTTTTTGAGGTGCGCCGTTCTGCAATGCTCTGTGCACTGAACTTGAGTGACTGGTATGCAGTTCTGGGGTATATATAGCAATCTAGACGCCGGCTCTGTCTTGCCTTGAACAAAAGCGAATGACGTTTTCGTTGTGACCACTCAGTTTTGTATCTTTGCAGTTGTGAGCGAGGGGCTTACTTTGAATGAAATATATGCAATGTACAAAGTTATACAATGGAATCTCAATAGCCTCTACGAGGCCAATATTGCGCAGCAACAACAAAATTCCCCTGAGTCATTAGCAGCTGACCTGTCTCGACCAATTGAATTCATCGCCAAGGAACTTCTTCCAGAATTTTTAGCACAAAGAGTAGGAAATGCTGTTGATCAGTTGCCCACCCCCTTTTCTTTCCATTTGATGACCCATTTTCCAGCATAATGATCCAAAGTACAACTCTATTCTTCTCCATACAAGCCAAATATACGCCTTTTTCTGATTGACTGACTGGCGTTGGCTGCAAAAAGGGGCGGAGATATGGAAGCAACAAAAAACCCCAGTACTCTATTTTGCTCGCTATTTGTATCTATCCACGTTGAGAAACTTTGACCTTTTAAGGGGAAAGCAATCGAAATGGGTGATCCTTGAAATGTGGGGCAAGTAAACAGTTCTCATTTTGGCTCAACGAAAGGAAATGAAAACTTGTGTTTGTAAACCGTGTTTGGCCTTTCGCATGGCCTTTTCTTGCTTTTCATTCGCGCCAAAAAGTACGCAGGTATAATTGGCCAAAAATTTGCCTCGAGGTTTTTGATTCAATTTCTTTTACAGTAAACACCCACTTATAAGAATCTAGAATACAACGGCCTGAAATTCCCAAATTAGGCCGACATTTTATAAAATGCCATAATTTATTGTATTCATTGACAATATTGTATTCATATTTACTGTACATTCATTGAAAAAGAACTCAGGCTGACTTCCAAAATTGTAGGTTAATCAAAGCTTCTAAAGAAGCCAAAAGAACTTTGTAATCAAAACAATAAACGTCTTTGTAGAAAATGGAAGATCAGCCTCAAAATTACTTTAATTGAGGGTACTTTCCTACTAATTGTTGCAAGCATTCATTTCTGCAAAGATATATTTGACTTAGCAAAGCTTGTGACTGCAAATGCGGAATCAACACGAAACGCAGGACCATGACGAAGGCAAAAGTGTGGGGGCTAATTTGCTGATTTGTGAGAGAGATGCAATGAATGTGCCAATCGGAAATCTATTGTTCATTCTAAGTTTAGTAAAATGCAAAGATAGAATGAAAAGTTAAAAGAAAGAACTGATAACTATCTGAACTGATTGATTGTTAGGAGTTAAATTTATGACGTAGGGAAAATGTGACGTAAAAGTACCTTTCGCTTGTTTTCTTCGAAGTGTGGGGATTGATAGCGGGAATTATTTTAATACGTAACAAAATTTTGGAGAAAAACACCCAAATATGTAAATAAATAAAGAGGTAAGCCTATTACGATAAGCTATTAATTTACCTTCCAACGCAGCTAGTTTCCCAACGAGGTAACTGTTCATTCTGACGTGTGACCGTATCAATAGCTCTCAATAGCTACCATTGGAGAACACCCCTATGTAGTGGAATCAACGTGCGGCCCATAAACACAAATGTTCAGAGATGTATCTTTAAAGGGGATCCGTCGCCTAAATGTAAACAAAACGATGATTTTAGCAGTTTTTTGAAAGATGATATCACACAGGATTTTCAAATTTTTTTCAAAATGAAAGTTACTGTTTGGACATAAATCAATGTACTTCACTAAGGAACAAACCAAACATTCATATCTTCTACGATTGCTCAGATATAAGTGGATTTTTAACGGTCACCTTTTGGTGGCTTGGGTGAAGCCACCAAACAAACTGCAGAAAACAATGGATGAACAATGGATAATTGGTGACACGTGCGAATTAAAGGATTTGTTAATTGTTTGGCGACGGAGCCCCTTTAAAGTTTCCCAATAATCGCAAATCAAAATGTATCAAACACAGCGAAATTGAAACAGTCAATATTCAATGTTTAGTTTCATTCTGTATCCCCAACAAGAAAAATAATGAAAACGCTCACCAAAATGCCGATATCAACTTGAACTTGGGTCGCTAGTTGTTTTCGGAAGGAATCTTGCTCGCCTTGAGCTCTCAAAACAACTGTTTTTACCTTTGACCTTGCCAAAGTTGTGTACAGCTCAATAGCTCCTTAGAGAACTGGATGAAGGCGCACACTACTGCCAACAGGCGTGGAAAAAATGAAGCGCCAACTAAACATCACAGGGGACGAACCGTCCTGGGGGTTTTGTGAGTCTCGATGACTTCCTTTTTGATTTGTACACCCTCTCCAAATAAGAAACGTGAATCCATCCCCTATCTCCCCCAATCGCCTATCGCCCGAGGCAGAAATTTACATATATCCTTCTTCTTTCGATATGTGCTCATGTTTGCTCTTAAAAACCATTTCCGGAATGCACAACGAGCGAGCTAGCTACCTGGGTTTCAGGGCAACTCTGAGCTACCTGGGGGCAACTTTTGCGGCTTGCTTTTTTGTTTATCACTTGACCAACCGGGCATGGAATTTCCTTTGTCTGCAATCACAAATCGCTTTGTATCTAGGTGTCAACAAAAAGTAGCGAATCCTATTGTAACAATATCTGTCCTTGTTGTCTTGCTCGTCTTGTGCTCCCAAAACAACTGTTTTTACCTCGCTCTGCCCTTGTGAAAGTTTTTTATAGCTCCTTAGAGAATTGGATGTAGGCGCACACTACTGCCAACACACAGGGAAACGCATATGCAAGCAAATGAAACGCCAACTAAACGCCACAAGGGACGAACCGTGCTATGCTGGGGTGCTTGTAAACACCTTTCCTAATAAGAAACTTGAATCCACCCCTATCTCCCATATCGCTAAAGAGCCATATCAAATTAAAATCATTCAGAAATATTTCTATGTTTTGGTACGCAAACAGACGACAAGTTACAGCGACACAGTTGTGCCACAAACTGCAAGCAATGTTGTTTGAACCCAGTTTTGCTCAACCTTGTGAAAAATAACAGGCATACTTGCATTGTATTGCTGCCATACCCCATATGGAGGCAGTGCATTTGCATTTAAATAAATAAACAAACAAATGAATAAATAAATAAATAAATTAATAAAATACAATGTGCCATCAGAGCCAAAGAAGACACAAGGTCACAGAGTCTTGGCTATGAATGGTACTTACAATTTAGACTGATTACAATTCGTCGTAAATTTCGCTGGTTTTCTATATTTTTGACTTACCTTTTCGCTCAATCTGTTTGAGCGAGCAATTCAATTCAATAAATAGGTAAAATAATTCTGCTCACTAGATAAAATTGCGAGCGAAAACTAGGGAAACAGGAGAAGCTAAAGCGTGTCTCAAAAAAGATGTCAGAAGAAAGAAGAATTTGCGTAGTCTTATGATTGCAAGCAGAATGGTATTTGCTGAATTTTGATAGGATTTTCTATTTCACAAACTTTGGCATTAAAATCTTTTTTATCATCTCATCTTTAGAGAAGTGAATAAAAAACTCTCCTATTTCAATGGAAAAACCTGACATAACCTTTCTATGAACTTCCTATCACCAACAGCAAATAGGTGCTTGACGCATCAGTCTATGCCTAGCTGGCGACAGTTTTGTTATACCCTGCTTCAGGTGGGATAAATAAGGGGAGGTAACGGAAACACATACATAGATGTAGGCAGGAAATAGGCATTTACTGGCACGCAATTTTACGATGATTCCTNAAAAGGCGTGGCCCCAACAAATTTCCTGGTACCACATCTCTTTCTCTACCTGAGCCCCCCTAGTTATTAATCTAGCTCTACACCACTGACCCAAATATGTAAATAAATAAAGAGGTAAGCCTATTACTATAAGCTATTAATTTACCTTCCAACGCAGCTAATTTCCCAGCGAGGTAACTGTTCATTCTGACGTGTGACCGTATCAATTTGAAGGTGTTGTGGCGCAGTGGTGTAATCCTCTGACTTTGCAGCCAGAACAGTCAGGTGGAGTGGGTTCGATACCCTGTAGGACCCCACCACTTGAGCGTCATGACAAGGGGTCGCGGACTCGATTAAGTCTGCTCTATCTCTGCGATCCCAGCGCTTGGCGCTGAAAAACGCAACTTCACCTTCACCTTCACCATCAATAGCTACCATTGGAGAACACCTCAATGAAGTGGAACCAACGTGCAGCCCATAAACACAAATATTCAGAGATGTATCATTAAAGTTTCCCTAAAATCGCAAATCAAAATGTATCAAACACAGCGAAATTCAAACAGTCAATATTCAATGTTTAGTCCTCTTTCATTCTGCATCCCCAACAAGAAAAATAATGAAAACGCTCACCAAAATGCCGATATCAACTTGAACTTGGGTCGCTGGTTGTTTTCGGAAGGAATCTTGCTCGTCTTGTGCTCTCAAAACAACTGGTTTTACCTTTGACTTGGCGAAAGTTGTGTACAGCTCAATAGCTCCTTAGAGAACTGGATGAAGGCGCACACTACTGCCAACAGGCGTGGAAAAAATGAAACGCCAACTAAACATCACAGGGAACGAACCGTCCTGGGGGTCTTGTGAGTCTCGATGACTTCCTTTGAGATCTGTAAACACCCTCTCCAAATAAGAAACGTGAATCCATCCCCTATCTCCCCCAATCGCCAATCGCCCAAGGCAGAAATTTACATATATCCTTCTTCTTTCGATATGTGCTCAAGCTTGCTCTTAAAAACCTTTTCCGGAATGCACAACGAGTGAGCTAGCTACCTGCGTTTCATGGCAAATTTTTGCGGCTTGCTTTGTTTTTGTTTATCACTTGATCAACCGGGCATGGAATTTCCTTTGTCTTCAATCACAAATCGCTTTGTATCTAGGTGTCAACAAAAAGTAGCGAATCCTATTGTAACATTATCTGTCCTTGTTGTCTTGCTCGTCTTGTGCTCCCAAAACAACTGTTTTTACCTCGCTCTGCCCTTGTGAAAGTTTATTATAGCTCCTTAGAGAACTGGATGTAGGCGCACACTACTGCCAACACACAGGGAAACGCATATGCAAGCAACTGAAACGCCAACTAAACATCATAAGGGACGAACAGTGCTGGGGTGTTTGTTTTTGTAAACACCCTCTCCTAATAAAAAACTTGAATCCACCCCTATCTTCCATATCTCTAAAGAGTCATATCAAATCAAAATCATTCAGAAAAATTTATATGTTTTGGTACGCAAACAGACGACAAGTTACAGCGACACAGTTGTGCCACCAACTGCAAGCAATGTTGTTTGAACCCAGTTTTGCTCAACCATGTGAAAAATAACAGGCATACTTGCATTGTATTGCTGCCATACCCCATATGGAGGCAGTGCATTTGCATTTAAATAAATAAACAAACAAATAAATAAATAAACAAACAAATAAATAAATAAAATACAATGTGCCATCAGAGCCAAAGAAGACACAAGGTCACAGAGTCTTGGCTATGAATGGTACTTACAATTTAGACTGAGTACAATTCGTCGTAAATTTCGCTGGTTTTTATATTTTTGACTTAATCTTTTCGCTCAATCTGTCTGAGCGAGCAATTCAATTCAAGAAATAGGTAAAATAATTCTACCCAATAGATAAAATTGCGAGCGAAAACTAGGGAAACAGAAGAAGCTAAAGCGTGTCTCAAAAAAGATGTCAGAAGGAAGAAGAATTGCGTAGTCTTTTGATTGCAAGCAGAATGGTATTTGCTGAATTTTGATAGGATTTTCTATTTCACAAACTTTGGCATTAAAATGTTCTTTATCATATCATCTTTAGAGAAGTGAATAAAAACTCTCCTATTTCAATGGCAAAACCTGACATAACCTTTCTATGAACTTCCTATCACCAGCAGCAAATAGGTGCTTGACGCATCAGTCTATGCCTGGCTGGCGACAGTTTTGTTATACCCTGTTTCAGGTGGGATAAATTAGGGGAGGTAACGGAAACACATACATAGATGTAGGCAGGAAATAGGCATTTACTGGCACGCAATTTACGATGATTCCTACAACTGCTAGATTGATTCTTCTCAAAAAACGATTTTTGACTGAAAACAAGATCGATATTTGACACTCATTTTCCTTAAAAAACTGCTTTTAACGCCCCAAACCCAGGGGGGGGCTCCCTATTAGTAGGTGACGGAGAGGTCAGACACTTTTTGGGTTTGGGAAACATTGTCTAGTATACCTTTGGGTACGCTATTTGGTGCAAAATAAGTATATTTCTGGGGTTGCTGTTGAGAAATTTGACAAGGTGAGTGCTAAGCTGAGTTTTCACCAAAATATTGCAACGCAGTTGCTGAAGAGCTGTAAAACCTCTTGTTTTTATTTACGGTGAAGCAATGAGTATATTTTTGGGGTCTAAAAATGTCCTAAACAGAAGCTCTTACAGAAAATGAAGAACCTCTGCTAGAAGCCAATTTGAAGCTAAGAAAAATTTCAATTTTTGGGACCAACGATAAGAAACCGTACTAAAAANCATATCTAATCAAACGTCGAACGACTTTTTTGGGACACCCTGTCGAGGGGCAATTCACTTCTCAAAATAGCGTACGTGATTTTTGTGATTTTAAAATCACACGATGTTTTTCTGTGATTTTAGTGATTTTTTGTGATTTTTGTATGGTGATTTTGTGATTTTTGTGATTTTTGTATGGTGATTTTGTGATTTTTGTGATTTTTGTATGTGACTTTTTTGTGATTTTAAGGAAGGTGTACGAAAAAAAATCAGTGATTTGCCCCTCGCACCCTGTATCTGAAATTGGAGGGACATACTAGTGATGTCGTTCTTAAAAGTGCAGGAACGACCAAAATTGGCACAAATGATCAAAACATTTGCAAAGAGATGGTTGTGGCTATCGGGAAAGATTCAGAAAAAAGCACCAAAATCAGTTGAAATAGGTGGAGAAGCTAAAACGCCTGTGAAATACAAGATGGAAATTATGCAGACTTTTAAATATTGGACTGCATAATGGTGGCCTTAGATCTGAAATTACTACTCAAGAAAAGTCTTTTCATTTCATAAGAATCAAGTGAGAAAATGTGGAGTGGCCATAGTTGTAGGGAGAGATATGTGGAGAAAAATTTGAAGCGATATACTGTAGCTGCCAATGGATATTCGCCATTTTCATCAAGGACTCGTTCTCACGACTAACACCACATAAATTGTTCTTGACACCTTGGTATTTTGTTACGAAATCATTACTTTACAACTATTGTTGCACGTATATTGAGTCACCTTCAAACAACATTAGATAGAATTAATTAGTTATTAATGAGACAAGCCTCTGCATTGCAAAATAAAGCCTTGGATATTTATTGCTCGCACAGAGGTGTGTCTTTTCATATTTCAAATGTAGCAATTCACGTCAAGCCACACGACGATACAAAACGTTTTAGGCCGTTTAATTCACTAACGACTTCATTTCTGTGAAGGAACTTTATTAGGACAATGGCAAACTAATGTGGCAATCGAAGAAGGTGCTTTATTGAGAAAATTGTTGCATGCTCTCCGGATCTTTGTTAGTTCATAGTTTTTTGTACATTTCGTTCATCAAGCTCATGTTTTCTTTAGCAGAGTTTCCTGGTTACGTACATAGGGCAGGGTTACCTTTCCCATAGGAAGGAGGCTGTCAGAAGATGGCATGCTAATGTGATAAGAACGTCAACCCATTCAAATCAACCTCTTTCCCTGCTTGTCAAAATGATAACATTTCATCCTTCGTTTTTCGCATACCAAAGAAAACAGGAAACTGATAAGAAATATGGGCTATTCAAGACTAAACGAACAGAAAGCCTATTTCTGACTTCTCTTTCCTGTTGAGTAGTTAGTAGAATTGATCTGTGGCAATTTTCTAGATGCCAAAACGATATTGATGCTACTGCAAACGGTGTTAGGAAAGGGAAGAGGCAGTCATGTTTCTTTGGAAAATCGTTTCAGTTTCGTTTTTAAATGATGGAAATGATGTTTTATCTTCTGCAAATATGGTATCTTAATTTATATTAGTTAAAAAAACTTGATACTAAATTTGGTTACTAAAAATTATATACTATGGAGGAGGCGGATGCAAAGAAACAGACAAATTTTGGCACACTGAGGCCTTTCGAACCTACGTTCTCATCAGAGTGTGACTATTACGATATTACAAATCGTAATAGTCACACTCTGATGAGAACGTAGGTTCGAAAGGCCTCAGTGTGCCAAAATTTGTCTGTTTTTTGCATCCGCCTCCTCCATAGTATATATTAGTTAAATGGTCTGTTTCAACAGCATGCCTTCCACATGCCGTTTATGCGTTAGCCTTGGTTGAACTAGACTTGCCCCAAGTCTGTTTTGTCAACTGTATTAAGTCTACCGGAAAGTATATTACAAAACAGACTTGTTGAACTGCGGCCCTCATGAATAATTAATGAGTAATTTGATCCGAAGCGTCCCACATTTGGGACGCTGTCGGTACTTCTGATGTGGATTTCAGCCAATCATTGAGCTCTTAGAAACAAAAGAATACAATAGGCAAGCCACACTGAAGAGGAGATCGGGGTGTTGTGTTGCACGTTGCGCACTTCTGCTCAGCAACGAACAACAGCTCCACAGCAGAAGTTTGAATCTTGCAACGGAGAGCAATCGAGGCTTCGAAGACAGTTTTAAACATCGAATAACTGCGATCCTATCAATTGGATGCTCTTTTAGGATAAATGCAAGGTCGCAATATGCTTGTAGCACGGTGAANGTTACTAAAAATTATATACTATGGAGGAGGCGGATGCAAAGAAACAGACAAATTTTGGCACACTGAGGCCTTTCGAACCTACGTTCTCATCAGAGTGTGACTATTACGATATTACAAATCGTAATAGTCACACTCTGATGAGAACGTAGGTTCGAAAGGCCTCAGTGTGCCAAAATTTGTCTGTTTTTTGCATCCGCCTCCTCCATAGTATATATTAGTTAAATGGTCTGTTTCAACAGCATGCCTTCCACATGCCGTTTATGCGTTAGCCTTGGTTGAACAGACTCATTAACGTTGTTCAGGATCTGAGAGCATTTCTGGAAAAAATTTCTCTTCATTGGAAAAACCTAGGCTGAGAAGATAAAGCATCTCCTTACAATATGGAACGGTACTCCAAGTTACCACAATTGATTCAGCAAAAAACAAAGATCTCGGAAAAATGATGTTGTGCAAGGATCTGTCTTGCGTCCACTACTCTTTTCGGCACACACAAAAGACGCTGTCTTATGTAACAAATCTATCAAGAAAGAAACTATTTATTAAAGGATAAAGAGTAGTTCTGCAGTCTTTAAATATCAATTTTTATATAATCTTTGTTATTTTGGACGATAAGATTACGAAGTTTTTTGATTGATTAACCAGTTGCAACTTAGTAACGCGTTTTATCTTGATGCTCTCCACAAGATGATTACAGGTCGATAACTTTGTCTACTCCATTGAGAAATGAGTCTCTGATTAAACGAGTTTCATTCAAAACTTTAATTCAACTGAATGAATGGAACGATTAACTTGAACAAAAGATGTATATAAACAGTATCTTGACAAATAGCATTAATCTACGTTAGATAAATTTGTCTGAAATAAACGAGAAAATAGAACAATGTTTCTAGATTAGAGTTTCAGTCAAGGGTCGAATCACTTGACTTACACATGGCGAAGAGATAAACAAACGGTGAGTACAGATAATGCATGGCAAACAGATAAACGGACAAAATCAGATAAGTTCCATGTCGAAAATGTTCTCCATTTTCATGCCAGACGACCTTCCGTCCACGCAATTTTGTTCGTCATCTGGTGTGAAAATAGCCAATCAAAATTTGGAACCTTTGCAGCTACAATCTTGGCCAAAATACTTGGGACCAATCATAAAATTGCACTATTTCGGTCTTTGATTACGTGCCCCCCGCTCCCCCCGTTTCAAAGTTGCTTGAATCAAACGCCTTTCGACCTTCTCAACATTGAAGTAGGGGGGAAGGGGGATTAGGAGACTCTAAACGTATTTTTTCTCCTCGATATTTTAGGAAACATCATGAAGACACTGAAATTTGCCTGTGTCCCAGCTTCTTTTGGCCAGGATTGTAGATCTGCAGTTAAACAAAACATGTGTTTTTCCATTAGATCTATCTCTTCCTTCTCTCTCTTTTAATTATATTTTGGAGAGGCTCCTATCGTGCTAGCTTTTTGCCTGCGTGCAGACTCTACCTATGCTTTGGGTATGGTTTGCACGCAGGCTAACTAGCCTTCCCACTCTGTAGAACGTTAATGCAGTAGTCTGGAATTTGTTCAGTAAGGCGGATGTTGTTCAGTGCGATGTAGGGATCACATCATGTTGTTGAACAGATAACATGAAGTGTGTCGAAGGATATTCAGTTATTCGGAGGGTTAACACAAAGATGCAGAAACACTGCACACCCACAAGCCTGGTTTGGAGGAAGTTTCGAGCAAAAATCGAGGAAGAGAAGTTGAATTTGCAAGGCTGGGATTAATGTCTAAATATTTTCTAACTGGCGTTACTCTATAGAAGAAATATCACAAAATTACAATATTTTCCATTTTCGCATAAGCAAACAATGGATTGAGAGAGGCAATCTAAGCCAACCTAAGGAGTGTTTACTCAAAATTTTCTCCAGGGGTAAAGACCCCTCATTTTAACGTCTCTAGATAATTTACCCTGGCTACGCCATTGCATAACTCACTGACATTCTTGAAAAACTCATCCAAAAATCGTTCTCGTTAAAGCTTTAACTGGGTGTGCAAACCATTTTTTGAATTTCTTTCCAGACTGCAGGCAAAAGTTTACAAAACATGCAACGGTCCTGATATATCATGGAAAGATCAATTAATACCTTTCTTGATGTATAAAGGCTCTCTCCCCTTTTTTCATAAAACTTTGAAATGAGGAAGGTAAGACCTTAAAATCCAGGTTTGGAGGAAGGTCAAAGACTTTTTGCGACTCTGGTTAACATACAGTAAGGTGGAGGGATAACATCGTGTCGTTGGAGGGACAACATGAAGTAAGGGGGATAATATTCAGTTGTCCGGACGGATGATATTTACTCGTTCGGACGGATAACCTTCAGAGTACTGCGCAGATGTTCTAGGGTGTTTCTATTCCAAATGGACAAATAAAATCACACAGCTATCAATTTTCAAATATCGAAAGGCAACGAAACTAGCGCCATAACTGTCATAACCTGACGCATGCTTCCCATATCAGAAATATATAGGCCTTGTCTACATTCTTCTTTGACAAGATCAATAAGCCAAGAAGGTGCCTTGTCAGTTAAAGTGTACATCAAATAAATATCTCCAGTTTTGACAACATCAACTTTTCGAAAGAATTCTTTCTTGGTATAACCATAGTCAGTATGGCTTAATTTGATGATATAGCGTTCGTGTCTACAAATTTGATCGTAGTTTGTAAACAACATTTTTCGTAATTTTGTGAATGGTTTTTGATCAACCCACAGCTTCTTTTTGCTGTTTGAGTAATGTTTTAGAAGTAACGTACTTCTGCATCAAAAACTTTCTCTTCGACAATAAATGCGTGAAATTATCTAAAAAATCCTTCTATTTCGTATTCTTTGGGAGGGATACTTTCCTCGTGCCTTTCCGATATGCTACAGGAAGCAGTTGCATTGTTCATCCTAGAGAATATCTTTGCTGTACAGTGGAGGGTGCCAAGTCCCAGCACAAGCTGCACAGTACACCTTTGTTCTGACGTCATACCAAGGCACAGACACAAAGAGGCTACAGCATGGAAAAGATTCATTTCCGTCTAGACGACGTCATGTTAGATATTATGGGAATTTCAAGATTCTTAGTTTCTTTATATTCTTCTTGTATTGTTTCATGCTATCACAAAAACAACTTCAAAATGCTGTCACACTTCAATATCACGAAAAGCTTGTTTTTGTTAGCTTGCAAAATGATTAAGTTTTCAACTGGACTAACAAGGAGAAAACCTCTTCGGAGAAATAGAAAACTCATCAAATTTCGGCGGAAATCCTTTTCTTCACTAAAAAACCACTGGAATCCCCCGACATCCATTTGTTCTTCCAAAGATCTCACAGGTTTTTGGAAGGAATGGTCTTCAATTCTGATAACCGTAAAAGCTCTAATTGGCCCCCTCTCTATAAGCCCCCTCTCTAATAAGCCCCTCCCTTCTGAGCCAAATTTCAATAAGCCCCCCTCTCTATCAAGACCCCCACTGATATCAAATGTCAGGGGTTACCAAAGATTTTCCATTTATTTACCTGAACAAGTTTGCATGTTAATTTTGATATGATTTGGGATAAATATTGTGTCAAATTTGTGTATTTAACTCGTAAAATTGTATGTTGATTCAACAATACACTTTTAAAATTCGGAGTAAGAGAACTAAAAAGCTATCATTTACATCCTTTTTATTTGACTTTGTAAATAAGCCTCCCTCTCTAATAAACCCCTTTATCTTTTTAGCTCCCTCTCTTTCACGCCCCTCTTTGAGTATCCAAAATCAAATAAGCCCCTAGGGGGTTTAAGAGAGCTTTTACTAATTCTAATGAGATGTTTACCTGGAACATGTTTGCCAGAAGATATTTTGGAAAATATAAATTTTCCTGCCGCAGAAAATGGCATTACAAGGGATCCGCCAATTGGACCTTACGTTACGTTCTTTGCTATTTTTTACGCAGTGTTATTGGCCATGGATTCATGCGCCAATCAATATTTTGTACCTATGCAAATAACGTAAAAAGGCTGTCTTGTTATAAAGAAATTCAAGCATTCAGCCAACAAATATACGAAGATGATTTATTCACGGGAAAATAGTGGCAAAATATTCGCATGTGTTTTGCTGCTTGCAGTTAAGCTATAGCTACCATAATCGAAGAGCACGCATATGAAGGGCTGGATATGTGGTGGGTTGTCCTAAAACTGGTCCCAAGGTAGTCTACCACTAACGATCGAATAATTGCATCGATACAGAAATATTGCGTGCCTGTCTATAGCAACATAGAATTTAGTGTTTTTGTCTCAATGGTACACCTGGCTATTGGTCTACGAATTTAAATGATGAAGATATAAATTAATCAGGTAAGGTGCCTTTTGGGGTTGGTGAATCGTTGGACAGCTTTCCTAAAATAGATTTTATTGCTATAATTAACAGCTGCTTTAAAGACCCGTTGCCACCCAGAATCCTTTGCGGGCACGTTGCAATTTCAGAGCGTCTGAAAATCAAATTTGGCCTAAATGAAATATATAGATCGACGCTGCAGAAGTTCAACTAACAGCCAAGTCAAACTTTTCTATGATTTAAGTGCAACAGTGTGGATCCATATTTTGTTGGGGAGACAAGCTACGGTGTGTCCGAGGAAACTTATATGTCCCCCCGTGCAGTAGGTTAATGCTCATGCACCCGTTAGAGTTCCAACCCCAAATGCTAATGCGCATGAGCATTAACCTACTGCACGGGGGGGGGGGGCACATACGTTTCCTCCGACAAACCGTATCTCGTCCCCAAACGGTATTTCTGTTTTGCCCAAATTTGATTTTTAGGCAGTCTAAAATTGCAGCATGCCCTGCAAAGGATCCTGGGTGACAATGGCTCTGTAACAACTAGCCTCACTACATAAGGACCCTCTAGTTACGCTCATCTAATTGAGTTGAATTGTTGTTGTTGTTGTCGCTCCACTCAGGGCCTTATTTCCCTAGAGCTGTATAGCCTGACTAAAATGTCAATCTGTGACAGTTTTTTGTTGCAATCATGCTGCAACCAGATAATCTCTGTTGACCGAAGCGCCATCATTAAGTCAAAGAGCACAGGAAAACGAGAGACTCATCGTCATAAGTCTATGTAACAACCATGAGCCTTTGCTATATATAGAAACCGTGACTAAATTTCAACATATTTTCCCGCCCCTTTTTTGCTGACGTCCCTCATGGGCCTCATCACGACTCCTGGGTGTACAGGGTGTCCCAAAAAACATGTGCGCTGTTTGAATGGCTACTGTGGAGGAGCCATACATCCAATTTTCCCATTTTTCAGATTTGTGCATAGAAGAGATTTCAATTTAGAGTTTGGCACCGAGTTTGAATAAATCTGACAAGTGGTTTCTGATCTATTGAGAAAGGAAGTCAAAATCACTGGTTGCTTCAAAACAAGAGGATTTTATCTCCATACTTAACCTAATAGCTTGAATCTTAGCATCAAATGGACTTAAACTTTACAGTTATGTCAGGAAACACATTTGGGAGTAATTAATTACCACATAACTCAAGAATTTTGAACAAGCAGCCTGCCGAACGCATTATTGGAAACGACTTCATTACTTTTGAGAAGCAGAATAACTGATGGACGCATGCCATAGTCTGCAGCAATTGTGTTGCGCATCATCATTTCTAGCAACCCTGGATATATTAAATATTCTTGTTTATCATAAAATCCAATTTATGACTATCTGTATCACTTATGAACATGAGAACACCGGGCTGGTTATGTTTTTTTCAATCAATCTCGTTGATTTTAACATAATGTAGAATAATGAATCGTCTGGTTTTCAGGTAACCAATACTTTTGACTTTCTTGCTCCCTAAATCAGGAACTGATGATCAGATTTACTCAAATTCGGTGTCAACCTTTAAGTTGAAGTCTCTTCTTCAAAAATCTTAAAAACAGAATATTTGATTTATGGCTGCTTCGCAGAAGCCACTCAAACAGCGCACACATTTTTGGGACACGCTGTTTGTGTACGCGCAAGAATGTTTACGAGCAAAAAATGAAAAAAATTGCTGTTGCTAACCAGGGCCTTAGGAAGCAGCTGCTGATTGGGGGGGCTTTTGTTCTTAAAACATTAGAGAACACAACATCTAAATGCCCAAGCAACTAAGCTATCAAAAACTTCAACTTTTACATTTCCTTGAATACCAAAAATGACTGAAAATTCAAAGTCCTAAACTTCTCTTGCAGCACAAGAAGGCATAGCTATTGCATGTACAGCTTTGGTAATAAAAACTTTTAATAGATGATTAATTAAGCCAATTAATGTTCTCTTTGGTGAAGGAGATCCGGGGCGGTCTTTATTCCCACCTAGGCCAGTTGAGAGGAAACTGAATTGGGTAATACGAAATCATATTTATTTCAAGACCGTTAGATTTGTTTGGTCAACTGCTGAAAATTGCTTAAAATTTGTATCAGAATGACTTGTCCCGGAAATTTAGAAATGAAATTGGGACATAACGGATATGACAGCGTAGCGGGAATGGGTTGCAACGATCGCTGGTTACATACAAATTTGTGCGATCCTAGCGATCCTTGTGTCACAAGTGATCCTTGCGATCACATAGAAACCAGACTTAATAAAGATGCTTGGTATTAATTGTTTTATCAAGGAGGGCGTGAATCAATTCATGGGGGCTTTTCAGCATCGAAGGGGGCAGGAAGCTAAAACTGGAATAATTGGGAATTCCAGCCAAAGTTTTATTGACTGATGGCGAAATTTAAAAGAGAGAGACAACTGCTCAAAAGAATGACAGCAAGCATGCTAAAAGTGACGCAAGCAATTTTTCCTTGCTCGTCTTTCAATGTTGGGAGTCATGCAGAAGCCTTATCTTTTAACTACTAAACTTGTCAAAATATTTTATGCAAGACCACAGGGGTTTAAAAGATATTCATGAGGATGAAATACCAATTCTGAGACCTTTGCATTGGAAATTACGATTTTTACTGAAAGTTGTGTTAAAATTCTTATTGATGATGGAATCACGACTTCCAATCTCGAATAACGGCCTCTAATCTCGAATCTCGACTGAATGTTATCAGTTGTTCGATCGAATCGAAAGTTCCATCATATTTGCCGTCACCATAGTAATCCACAAATCTCGCAATCTGATTGGTACTCTAGGAAGCTCAGAGTTTGGGCCTAAATAGGGTCAGGTTTTTCAGAGTAATATTATGAGATTATGAGTCTCTGTTGACCAAAGCGCCATCATCAAGTCAAAGAGCACAGAGAAACAAGGGACTCCAGGTCACAAGTCTATCATGAATCCAAGCCATTTTCTAGATATTACTCAAGTACCTTGTGAGAAACAAGTGAAAACCGAGGTTTCTCATTTTTTGTGCGATCTGAGGTTTGAGTTTAAAAAGCATAACCCTACTATAATTGAAAATTCCAGCAGATTTTATGCAGTTTGGATACATCAACGAAATTATTTATCATTTAATTGAAATTTTTTAAGTATTATCTATTTCGGATTCAGTATGCTGTAAGAGCAAAATCAATTCTTTTTACCGTAATCAAAAGTTACAAACAGATTTTGTGGAAACATGTCAGGCTCAGAAGCACTTGAGATGATGCTGTTTGGTATAAAACATAAAAATTTACTCCCATAACATACATTTATTAAAACTGATAAAATAAGCTCCCATAAAGATGCGTTTTTGCCTCTGTAAAAGTCCTACGAAATTCCTGCATCTAAAATAGGCCATAATAACTAAAACGTCAAATAAATGATAAATGATTTAATCAATGTACCAAAGCTGGATATCACTGAAAAGATAGATTATTGTTTCAGACAGTATGCATTGCATCTTTTCAAATATAATAATTTTCTTAAAAAATTTCAATCACGATTTCGTTGCGTCTTTGCTGAAACACCTATGATAAAACTTCCTCTGCCAAACAAGCATGTAGGCTGCAGAAATTGATTTAGAGTTTTGACTGGGAGGAATACCTTTAGCATTTGCTTATATCAAAATAATGCGTTGCTTTTGTAAACTGAAATTATATTCTATTTAGGGCGCGAGCCACGCCCGATGGAATTTTGTTTTTATCTTTGTTTTGCAAGAGTGATATAATAAGAGTAAAAAGAGATAATGAGGTAAACAAAGCAGACATGTCGATCATTTTCAAAACAATGTTGCAAGGTCAATATGCTTAATTTGTTGCAGGAATTTTCGATAAAGAATGAATGAATGACATCCGAATTTCTGTTCTCGGACCTGATCTGATCGGGGACATTGCCTGAAGCAAATAGAACGCTACCATGGGCGATAGGATACAAAGTGTATATCTGTGTGAAATTTTACGCGAGCCATCTTAACCTATTGCTTCTTTGTGTTTTAAAGGTATTGGCAGTGAGCTACCTTATCGCTTGTCTGAGAATTTAGTTCAGGTGAGTGGTTGAGTAAATTTTACTAGACCCTCTGCTCTAAAACATTTTAGCCAAGAGGCCAAACAGTTTTGAATTTGCCAATGGCAAAGCGAAGGCCTAACGAAGACAACTTTTAGCATCGAAGCTCATCTCAGTCATTCGACATTCTAATATCGCACAACATTCACCAAACTCTATTCAGTTATTTTCTAACGGAGGCCATTTTGTAACGGGCATCATTTCCTTAACATTAACATCCTTAGCAACAATACAACAAAAGACGATGACGCCATCCATGACGTCATTCTAGAAACATAATCCTGGTACAACCCTCTTGATAATTGCAAATCAAATACTCTTTCTTCTCCAGGAATGTAATGAGATTTCACCGTTTGAAACTAAAATCAAAATCTTAATCCAAATGGGCTATAAAAAGTACTTTAGCATCATTCAATGAAAAATAGTTAATTCATTCGTTTCGTTCATTCAACTTCGATTTTGAATTTGGATCTTATCTGCAAATGTGTGGATCTGCTTCCTGTTCTTAGCACCATTTTCGTGTTTCTTTCTTTAAAGAAACATATTATTGACGTCATATAGTACAGCATTGTTGCCTCCATCATCTACACGAGTAAAGGCTGCAATTTTGAGCTCCTCCGCAGCATCTATCACAACTCAAAATCTGAGGTTGGGCCTGCAAATCATTGTAGTTAAAGGGAATCTAAGCATATATAAGCCCTTGATAAAAATAGCCGTGCAGAGACAATAGGCTATGACACGTGCCGCACCTTATTTGGGTAACTGATCTACGTCAACAGGAAATCCTGATATCTGATATGCTAGAGTTTGACCGCAAGTGGCTTGAGCCACTTTTATATGCTTACATTCCCTTTAAAAAGGATTAATGCACGGTGTACCTGGCTTCTTGCTGGATTTTAATTTCATACTGAAAAGTCGCACACGATAAAATCTCAACATCACCCTTTAAGGGTGTGTTTCAACCAGCAGGCTTTCCACACACCGTCTCTTGGTTGGCCATGAAAATGGCGACAACAGAGAGCAACCAAGAAGCGGCATGTGAAAGGAATGTTGGTTGAAACAGACAGTTCAAAACTCCACCACGATTCATATCAGGCTAGAAAATCCAAGCTACACACGTACAACTAAAACAACTTGCACCCATCTATGTTTGTATTTCTTAAATACATTCATTTTTGTTCCGTTGCAAAAGCCCCAGACCAGATAAGCGTAGCTTTTTCTGGGGCGTACATAGTACATAAACAACATGATGATGATGATGATGATGATGATGATGATGATGATGATGATGATGATGATGATGATGATGATGATGATGATGATGATGATGATGATGATGATGAAAATGATGATGATGATAATAATGATGATGATGATGATGATGATGACGATGATGATGATGGTGATGATGATGTGATGATTTCGTGAATGTTCATGAAGTATCTTCAAGCTATCACAGTTGGGATCCCCTCGACCAAAAAAGATAATGCGCGCTTCAAGGATGATGGTAATCTAATTCACTCTACTGCAAGTCGCCACATGTCCAACATCAATGGCTCTATCATAGAGCCTTGTGGGATGATCATTATGACAACTGAATTGCCAAGTATAAAGCATCCGTTACAGACGGCACATAGGAAGAAATGCATATTTACTGAAATCTGCAGCCAACATAAATACATTTTTAATCTAACCACGATTTACAGATTCATCCTGAAGTGAATAATTAAAGGGGCTCCGTCGCCAAATTGTAAACAAATCTGTAAACACTATTGTTTTAGGAACGTGTCCATTGTCTTCTGCAGTTTTTGTGTGGCTTCACCCAAGCTCCCAAAATGTAAACGCCAAAAATCCACTTAAATTCGAGCAATGTTGATTTGTACTTTTTTGCAGTACAAAGATTTATCTTCAAAATAAAGCTTTTATTTTAAAAAAGAAATAAAACGTCTGGGTGATACAGCGAAATCACCGTTTCGACAAAAACTTGGAGACGGAGCTCCTTTAAAGGGGCTCCGCCGTCAAACAATAAACAAATCCGTAAACCCGCACGTGTCGCCGATTATCCATTGTTCATCCATTGTTCTCTGCACTTTGTTTGGTGGCTTCACCCAAGCCACCAAAAAGCGACCGTTAAAAATCCACTTATATCCGAGCAATCGTAGAAAATATGAATGTTTGGTTTGTTCCTTAGTGAAGGACACTGATTAATGCCGAAACAGCAACTTTCATTTTGAAAAAATACGAAAATCCTGTGTGATATCACCTTTCAAAAAACTGCGAAAATCATCGTTTTGTTTACATTTTGACGACGGAGCCCCTTTAAATTAACTATGAATACTTTTGAAATTGTCCAGCAGTGCTCCTTCTTAAACCTTTTATTTAACGAAAGTTTCTAAACATTCTAAAGTTCAAGTCCAGTGTTACCTTATTTGCACAGCTTATTTGTTACCCTATTTGCAAAACCCCACATGAACGAATCATTAACAACCAGTAGCATCAAATTGAGCAATTCGTTGTTCGAAAATACATTTTAGCTTTGACTTCAGAGTGTGGAAGCCTCCTCATAGCCAAGCGAGTATAAACTTTGCAAATATGCCGTTTTACCTTTTTGAAGCAATCTTTTCCTGTCCAGCAAAGTCACAAACCAATGCGTGGAAAGCAGTATCTGCACGGTGTAGCACAATTTGTTGGGCAATAATTTTGAAAAAAAATTCAAAAACATGTTCTGCTTGTCACAAGTAAACAAAAATTTGTCAAGAAGTCTCTCACTGTCTTACCAAACATCCTAGTTTGATTACACGTTCGTAGTTATCGATGGACGCTATAACTATTTGAAGCGTGGTGCCATCATCCAATTCAATGAACGACGCGAAAATTGGGACTAAAGTAGTAAGTCTACCAAACATTCATCAGAAAGGCTTCTAGCAATCTTTAAAAAGGTCGGTGTAAAATTCTGTTACAGTTTTCTTTGAAATAAATGGCTTGGAGGAAACTGTAAATCTGCCGCGAAATGTATTGATATCTTGATTAGTTTCAAAATGGCGGCAATTATCAAATTTGAGGCTATGACGTCATCAAATTTCTTAATCCTAAACCAGAAAAGCTACAGATTTCTGCTTGCCACTTTGCCACCATATTGTAGACCTTCATGAACTATGGATTTCTTGAAGGTCACATCATTTTTCCTCTATTGGTTTAGGACTGACGATGATTCAAGGTTTTTCAAAATTTTCCATGAATTTTTCAAAAAGAAAATTAAGTCCCGCCATTTTGATAAAAATTAGGATATCAAAAAATGTCCTCGGCAGATTTACAGCAAAGTACCATAAATTCCACTCAAGCCATTCAATTCAAAACAAAATACCATAGAATTTTACACCGACCTTTTTAAAGATTTGAAAGATTTGAGCCCTATGCTGGTTAATAGTGCTGTTTATCGCTTAGACAACACTGTCAACCCTTTAAAGATGTAAATAAAATGTGAATATGCCACAAGAATCCTTTCTTTCAAACATTACATAATTTGACATTACAGGAGAACAATAGAAGTACTACTCTTGAAGCAACCACTCCTTTTACCTTTCCTCTGCCAAAAATCACAAACACTTGCTAGATCGACTCAAACAAGGTCTCAAACTCTAAGTTTAAGCCTGACAAATGCAACTGTGTAAAAGCCAAGGCAATTAAAACTACAGCTACTCCGCAGCGACCACATAAATGGGGCACAATTGTTTAGGGACACCCATTAGATTCTATTGGTTAATTGAAAATAATAGGGTTAATATTAATAACATCTTTAAAAGCCAATGCACTTTTTCCTTTTTGTGAAGATCGTTATCCAATTCTGCTACAAGAAATACAAGGTGATAAATGTCTGTGTTTGTGCTACCCCTTCCCAATGAATGAATCGATAAATTTCGCTTGCCTGTTCTTTATTTGTTGTACATGACTACATCACAAGAATCGTAACCTGTAACTGCGAAGGAGTCTCCATCGTCATCAAGGAATTTTGCTCCAGCTAATTGGACATCGGCTACTGCGTCTTCGAACAAGAATTCAAACTGTGGATCAAAAGAGAATGGGAATTAGGGATTCAAAAATCAAATTGAAGAAGAGGTGCAGCCTTCCAAAAGAACACCTTGAAATATGAAAAAAGTGCCTATTTAGAATACGCAGAAAGAGATTGCTAACTTGGCTGGGAGAAAAACTTTGTAAGATACTTTCCCTTGACATTTTTCAGAGCAACATGCCTTAAAATTCAAACACTTTGACTTTTGAAATTCTTTACTGCCTCAAGCCTTCCAAAATAACATCCCAAGGTATGCAACTAAATGCCTATTTATCCCACGTATATAGGCAGGCAGCTTGCCTGGCTGGGAGGGTTTGGTTTGGCAAAAGCTGGTAGCAAATATGGATTGATAAACAATGCCTACGTTTGGCTGAAATATTGTGTGAAAACAAAAGTACAGACCTATATACAAAGAACAAATGTTTTTGAGTGATGATTAATGGCTGCCTTAAGACTGTACAGGAAGCTGTGAATCATATTACCACGTATAGTTGTTGTGCAAGAGGATACTTTATAATGTTACATAATAGCAGATTTGAATAGGGGAAGGAACACTGTCGCCTACATAGTAACTGTAATAATTTGGGAAGTCTGTTAATGATGAGCGTCGAATTAATTTCGGCAAAAATACACGCGATCATTCTGTCCGTACGCTAGCTTCATTATTATATTTCTGCTTCTTAAAATAGTCATGGGGGTATGATATTACTCCATGTGTTATCTTACAAAAGTTATTTGGGTTTTTAAGAGCCCCCGCAACAAATTTTACTACAAAAGTGAAAGGAGTGTCATGTTTCAGGCTTAAACTTCCCCCAGAATTTTCAAGGTGTCACCTTAAAATTTAAATTTCATCGTGAAATACAGTAAAAACCCGCACATAAGAACCTAAGATTTTGAACTCAGCCTGTTTCGGTTCTTATGCAATGAGGCACATTCAGTAATCAGGATGTAGGTTCCTAACACAGGGAAATATGCGAATCTAAACTTAGCCAAATTTATTTACATTCTTGGCCCTATCCACTTCCACCCAAGCTTAGTCAGTTTACCTCTGCAGGCCCTGCCTATCACAGTTTTGTAAGTAATGTTTTGGAGACCATGAAGGAGGTTGATTGGAAAAAAGTTGTATTTATTTCCCAATGAATGAATGAAACGCATTTTTAAGAACCTAGTTAAGATATCAGCCTGAAATGGTTCTTATTTATTGGGTGCAAAATATATTATTTCAGGCTGTAGGTTCTTAATAGATGAAGGTTCTTATGTGCGGGTTTTTATTGTAATAGCCCAATTGCATGAATAAATAGGTAATGCATGATAGTGCAAAATTTCTTCCGTTGCATAAACTTGATAATACACCTTTTATAGATTATGTTCAAACTAACTGATCCCACTTGGGATGTGTCAGTCACAAAAATACCTTTAAAAATGCAAAACCTGCACTAAAATGTATGGAAGCCCTCCCCTCTCTTCTAGGCTTTGCGAATTTCAAGAAGGGCTCAAATTTGAATAGCAACGGCTATCGAGCTTAATCATCTGATCGAAAGTCAGCAGATATCAAAGGAAAGAATTGCGCAAATACCGTGGGCCCCTATACGAAGAAGAGGTGGCAAAAGAGTGCGCCAGAAACAAAGTCCCTTGCCTTTTCGGCCAGAGGAAAATATCTAATAATTGATCCATTGCACACGGGATATTCAAAACGGACTATTCAACATTCTCCAATACAGTCATCTGCAAACTGTTTCATTGCCCGCAAAAGTTAAAAATATTCGTAATATTTTGCTTACGTTAAATGGGCTAGCTGTTAACTTCCATACTTTGACGTGAGTATCCTCGGAGGCAGAAACGATCTACGGGAGAAAAGGAAAGATACGTTAAACACTGAAGGTGCTAGCTCTTATTTAAATAGTTTAACTCTACCTGTGTGATATGCGTAATAAACGAAGATCTCTTTTCGTTTCTAAACGTTAAAGAGCTATTGTCACCCAGGGTCCTTTGCGAAATTTTGCTTAAACCGAAACTATAGATCCACAATGCATTTGGTTGAATTGTTCTATCGGTTTAACTATTGCACTGTGGTTACATTGTTTCCGTTTAGGCCAAATTTGACTTTCAAACAGTCTGAAATTGTAGCACGCCCGCAAAGGACCATGGGTGACAATGACTCTTTAAGTTCGCGAATAACTCCAAATAATTCCAGCTTCTCGTTAAATGCAACAACGTTTTTATTGCCCTAGTTGGTTCAAGATATCAAAGTAGAACTGTATGGCCTCTACGGTAGTTGAGCCTTGTGTAAAACAGCAGCTACGAATTTGCAAAAAAAGTTGCTTGTGCACAATCTTAAATACTAATTATAGATTAGGTTTGTCAACTGCTGAAATTAAGATGAGAATCTCACAAGTCTATAAATAGCCTAATCTATTTGACAATCAAGGCTCATGCACTAACAGGTGAAGGTGAAGTTGTGTTTCTAGCGCCAAGCAATCGCAGAAATAGAGAAGACCTAATCGAGTCCGCAACCCCTTGTCATGACGCTCATGTGGTGGGGCCCTACCTGGGATCGAACCCTGTCCGCCCGACTGCTCTACAATGCCTGCCAAAAGTCCTTGGAATATTTAGGCCATTTCTTGAAAATCCGCAGTTCTAACCATATAGCGATTAGGTTTAAACACCCCATCACCCCCAAAACAATGTTGATTTGCAAGGTTATTGTCCCAGGATTCCATCAGAGTCGCAAATCGTCATGCCATCCCATTTTATCATCACAGAACAATATTGTATCGTAAAAAAGGCCAAAAATAGCAAAGGTGTTCCAAGACTTTTGGCAGTCATTATAGCTGCACTGCCATAGGATTACACCACTGCGCCACAGCAACTATACTGCGCCACACCAGCTTTGAGGGTGGACTAACAAAACGAAGCAAAAGAGAAAATGACGTGTGCAGGGTTTTCTTTGTCCTATTTTTAGACTATGCTATTCAACTTAGGTCGTTTACCTTGAGAAAGGAGAGAAGAAACATGCATTAGCAAAAACAAACAAAAATCTGCGAAATCAAATGCAAAGGGGTCTCAAAGTGGCACAGAAATTGAAAATGAGAAAACTTGTATGTATCATAACTTCATGTACAGCCACTTTGTGAAGATTTAGTTTGTTCAGCTCATGCCCTTTTCACACTGGCGAATTAAACCAGCTTAAACTAAACCAGGTTGAATTTCATCCAATCAAATGGAATCAGTTTGTTGGACTGACAAATAAGAACGCAACATTCAATAACCTGGTCTAGTTTAAGCTTTGTCTGGTTCACAGTTATTTGGTCTAGTTTAAGCTGGTTTAACCCTATAGTGGTTGGGCTATCTGACACGACCTATTTTGGTGGGGAGGGGGGGGGGCAAAAAAGCCCAACTCTTGACTGGAAATAGATAGAGCAACCAAAGTTGGTGTACTAATAGCCCCAGGCATGTACTTTATGAGAATATAGAAATTAACCTAAAATTAGCCGTCATTATTGCTTGCGTCAGCATTTTTCTTTGTGTGGTCAAGAAAAGTGGCAAAATCGGTCAAAATCAGGACAAATGCGATAAAATTCAATTTGGAGCACAATTTTCACCCAAACATCACAATTATGATAGATTACATCAAATAGCACTACCATGCAAAATATCTTTGCAAAATATTGCAATTTAGCTACTTTATTTTTCGCGAAAATTTATATTCGAGAATTGGCGATTTTGATAGAGTCAGTTCCGGAAAATTGTCTCCCTCCCTCATTTGTCAAAATATTGTCCTAAAACTTATTGAGTCGTTGCGCAATAAGTAGCAGCAAAAATTCAGAAAGTTTCCAGGCCATAATTGTTCTCCTGGCAGAGTTATAACGAAAAGTGTACTTGCCCCCCCCAACCAAAATAGGTTTAATTTGCCGCTGTGAATGGGGTATTAGATTCTCAGGTAACACACTGAAATTCTCCTAAGATTGAAACATGGATATATTTGGCTACAAATTGGAAAATTTTTTGAATAGCTATACAGTGAATCTTCGTAAATTTATTGCTTTCAGCGTCGAAGTTAGCCCACACACTATTAAGAAATCATTATGAGCGAATTTGTTTAGCATTAAAACCACGATGTTCCCAGATTCAATATAACATACTCTATGATCCTACTCTGATGAAGTTGAGAATATACAAGCAAGCTACAGAAAATGCTGCTCGTTAAGGAAATTAATTTATATCATTCTTTTTAAACCATGTATTGATCCATGGCTACGGTATCATATCANGGTAACAGTAACTGGTAACACATTGGTAACAGAAAAGATCTTGAAAATAAAGAAACAATAAGTTGTGCAATCATATGGTAATATCTAAATCTTCACCTAATGAGCAACTATACAAGCTGGGGCAAATTCTCCTAAGATTGAAACATGGATATATTTGGCTACAAATTGGAAAATTTTTTGAATAGCTATACAGTGAATCTTCGTAAATTTATTGCTTTCAGCGTCGAAGTTAGCCCACACACTATTAAGAAATCATTATGAGCGAATTTGTTTAGCATTAAAACCACGATGTTCCCAGATTCAATATAACATACTCTATGATCCTACTCTGATGAAGTTGAGAATATACAAGCAAGCTACAGAAAATGCTGCTCGTTAAGGAAATTAATTTATATCATTCTTTTTAAACCATGTATTGATCCATGGCTACGGTATCATATCATTTTGAACATTGTAACAATGATATAGGCCCAAAATAAAGTTACACTCCCATTTGACGATATGAAGCTTGCATATGAGTCTGGAACCAAGGAATTATCGTAGATATGTCAAGTTAATCGTATTCGCGAACGGGTATCGCGGATAACTTACGAAAATATGAGATCAGATTTTGATACAATGCGGTCCCAATCCACATTAGGAATTTACAGTTATTGATGACTGAAATTCACAAAACGAAATGGGAGCTTAATCCTACCGGGTGACCCAAAAAAGTGACCCAGGCAATCTGTCATAGATCAAAAAGTAAGTGACCGATTGAAATGCTTCAGACGTTGTTCTGTCGCAAAAAGACTAGCCTACGTTATGAGTATTTTTTGCAATTTTTTTGGCACGGTAAATTAACCGAATTAAAAATTTCGAAGAAAAGGGCGTGCTTGAAATCCTCAAAAAGTTGTTAAAACAAGGGAATCGATTTAAAGCCATTTCAGATCTTCAAAATGACGAGGAGCGTGTTTCACTTCAGTCAGGGAATAGGCAACTCAGTCGGAGTTTCGAGAGCAAGTTTATCATCTTTGTTGGGATCCTGCTTATTGAAATAAGGCATAAAAGGTGTTAATAGGGGTGTTATTCTGAGCTAAATCTTGCTTATGAGCCATCATTTCGAGATTTCCATTACCCTTCAAGTCTACCATGAAAGTTTGCATTTCTGTCTGACATTTGTGACCAAACTAGAAGCTAAATATACAAAAAGGATTTAAATTGGTAGTCATCAGTGCTTTTTGCAATATTCTTAAAAGGGGCAGCCCTAAACAGAGCTAGATTTGCTGATTTTAAAACTACTCAGAAGATCGGCTATACCTGGCAAAATGATTTGGTCTTTGATCTATTTACCAAAAAAGGAAATTTAAAAATCGACCATGTAATCAAATATTGGTGGATATTCAAACAGGAATACTTTTTTTGGGACACTCGAAATATCTGGTGTTAATGCATAAAATCGGCGGAGGAGGTTTGTTTACACCAGTTACACCCACTTCAAGTCAGGTGACCAATCTCTTGATAAAACATCTTTTTGATTTCTTTAACGTATTTCGTGTCAAGAAACATGTGCCATGAATGCCAAGAGTAGAATAATATCAAAACATCCCAAGAGTATAGTCACATGACTTTAAATGGGTAAAATAAACCTAAGCCGTCTATGGCATTCACGAACTTTACTATTACGTAATGCTCATGATTCGTTGTTCATGATTCGGCCCCACTAAATTATATTTCATCAAAAAGTAAAGTCTATACTTTTTATTTATATTCTATTCACTTCTATTTCTTTCTGTTTAAGAAACCACTTCTGAGGGGACCATGAAGGAAATGAAGTCGGTTCAAGCTTTTAATGATATCCCTGCCATTAGGGGTGCCTTTTAGAGGCATTTATTCAATTCGTATTAAGATTGTAATGTATCTATTTTGAGCTTCCAAAACATTGCAAATCTTAATTCTTCAGTGGCAAATTGATACAAACGCGGATACAAATATTATACATACAAACATGCTTTTCTATGTCTTGAATAGCCACCAAATTGCATTGTTTTATATGCTTTAACTAGTTTTGAGGAAAATATATATCATACAATTCTTAAATAGCGACAAGAGTAATTCAGTTTTAATTTGGCGAACCATATCGACTTCCTATCGAAATAACTCTGAAACAAGCTATTCTTCTTCAAGCATGCGTTTATATTTGATTCTCTTTTTAAGATGTGTCGAAAGATAAGATAAGACACAGCTGCTAAAATACAAACAACAAAAGAGCTCCTTCCTCAAGAGGAACATCTTTCAGTCTCATGGGAAGGTGAAGTATGCTTGGGGATTTGATGAGGAATGTAGACCACCAAGTTGCAAGGCCTGTTTAGCACAGGAGGCGTCGAACCTTGGCAAAATTTTGAAATTACTTGTGTAAAATGTTATTGAACTATTCTTTCGAATGAATTCCTCGAGGGAGACTTAGGTGATTTGCCATAATTCCAGAGAGAGGATTTATGAAATCATCATTACTTTCAAATATTTTCTGATAAGTCGTGATGTCAACAAATTGTTAAATCGTAAACAAAAAGAGTTACAGACTTTCGCTTGCTACTGTACCATCTTGCAGTATTTCTAGTATTTGTCATATTGATTTTCCTCAATTAATTTAGAGTTCATGCTGCTTTTAGTGTCGTTCCAAGCTTCAGATACCCCCTCACATACATTCTTTCATAAGACATAACAACGCTCAGTTGTGAAAATAATGATGATATCAAAATGCTCTCTCTGGCAAATTACCCGAAGTTTACGTCGAGAAATTCTTTTGAAAAATAGGACAATAACATTTTACACATTTCATTCTACAGTTTTGCAAAGACTCGACGCCAAGGCTGGCCTGTTTCCGTTACGCTTACGGAGCAAGTCCTAAAAATCGCTGCGATAAAGTATGCTTGGGGAAGGTTGACGGAGGACGAGGACAAGAAAGTCCTATACACCAATGATATCTTTGCCAGGGCACTTCCAACCCTGGGAGCTCAGGAACGTACTTTCCAGGCACATTTTGAAAAAGAGAAAAATCCTTCGTTTTCAGTGTCCATTTGTTATTCTGTAGGCGCCTTTGGGCGTTTCTTTGTTAACTTTTTAGTTTGTGTTCCCAGGTAGAAAGGGAATTCACCTGACTTTTGCAGCGGCAAAAGTTTGGGATGATTGGATAAAAAGAACCATTTTCTAATGCGATTCGCAACTTATGGATTAGGATTTTCTGCTCGTGTAGAGGCATAGCATTGTTAAACTTTTGCCGCTTCAAACGGACCTTTTTGCTGCATAACTGGAGGAATTAAAACCACCATAACATGAGAAGTATTCGTACATCCAAAAACTCCCCTCTCACAAAAAGAAGACTGAACCATAATTTCTTGCATTACACCGCCTGCAGCAGTCTTATTGAAAGAAAGTTTTTGGCTAGCTTTGTTCTAATCAAAGCCTTCTAATCGGTTCAAATCACAAAGGAACCCAGACAGAAAAGGAACCGAAACATTTTGGCTCTAGGCACAGGTTTTATAGCTCAATGGTTTTATAGATCAGTTCCCAAAGGTAAATTCTATTGCAAATATCTAAGAATCACACAAAATTGCCATTAGTAAAGATACAACTATTCTCAGTTGCAAAATTGGTGCCAACATTGTACGCTATACGTAATTTAACATTTTAATTTTGAGAATGAAATATAACAGTTATTATATTGGCGTCTAGCTATTTATAGATGCCAGACTACTTTGTGAACTGACGGGGTGGGGCAAAATAAACGCATCAACGACCTCTTTTTTTTAAAACGACAATGGCATGGTAGGCAATTGTTCTTCCTCGCCTCCTCTCCGCATCGAGGCTGCGCATTGTGCTCTACAAAAACAGTTTATTACTTTCTGATATGAGATTGCTTCCGATCACTGAACTCTACTGAGTGTGAATATGAAAGATATCTGAAGCATTTTGCTTGTGAAGAACTATGTTGAAATTTCTTCAAAATCTGTGTCCAAAGTTTCAAAACAGTTTGGTTGTAAAGCATTTTCAAAGTTACAATAAACATCTTGCTTCCTTTCACCCATGGTCGAACTTGCGAAATTGACTCGTAAAATGGCATGTTGATTCCACAAAATATGGGGTAAATAAACCAAGAAGCTATCATATTTTACCCTTGTCATTTGACTTTGTGAATAACCCCCTCTCTAACAAGCCCCCTCTCTTTTAAGCCCTCTGGAGTCTCCGAAATTAGATAAGCCCTGTGGACTTGAAAGAACTTTCACGGTAACAATTCTAATCTCTTAACAGATGAAAGTCAAAAAATTCTAAACAGTCCAGCATGCCCCTACATGAAAGAATTCAGATCTTTCACAAAATATTAACCAGAGTCGCAGTGAGCTAGAATGAAACTTACCAATCCATTTTTCTTGCAAACATCGATAGCATTAATCCATCTTGAATGCGCACTAACTTCACATAACATAGAACCAGTTTCGAGATTAAATATTCTAATATGTCCAGTGCCGTATGCCCCTATTACCAGGTTCTTCATGACACTCAGAGAACTGCATGGATACCTGCAAAAGAAGAAGAATATCAGTGATAAGAGAGAGAGATTGGAAAAACCTGCCTTTAATCAAAATAAAAAAAATTGTCAAACATTTTTATATGGATATTTTTATCTGTTATCTGGTAAAATGCTGACTATTTGAAAAGTTTGAAAAGCTAAAAATATTCGCTTAAATTATTGATCCTTATTGTTTTTATCTAGGCTAAAAGATGAGGGGCCAAATTATATGTTTCTATATATAGATTATCATTTTGATGGTTTCAACTTTGCAAATATGGCTGACTGGTTTTGAAGCATACAGCAAAAATGCAAAGATAATTTTCAGATTGATTTCGTTGTTTGCAATACGAATTTTGCATGGTCTTAAATGTCAGAAGTTAATTTTAAAAGCAATTTAATCAGTAGCAAAATTGGGCACATACATTTTTATGCGACATTCAAATGAAGATAATTTCAATATATTTGATTTAGGTTAAAACTTCTGAATCTTTAGTAACATTTCAAGAGAATTTGGGTGGATATTAAGAAAAAAGTACTGGATTTTGACTTTTTCAAAATATACTTCATAAAGCCAAATTAAATCAACCTTTTCGAAAGAGTAACATAGGGCAAAGTGGCATATCTTACCTAGGACCTAAAATCTGGAACAATCTGCACTCTGACCTAAAGTCTGCTGAAAACGTTAACAGTTTCAAACATAAGATAAAGGACAATTTCTTCAAAGACCTCCAAAATCAAGAAAACAGTCCCTATAGATATTATTAAATTTCTAAAAACTGCATAAACAACAGGCCAAACAGGCTGTTTAACTTTCTTAGGAATGAGCCATT
>REGL01000915.1:17654-55694 GCA_004194395.1 Aurelia aurita complex sp. Pacific
ACGGTAGGTCGTATTAACCCCCCAAATCCCCCCGACAACGTGTTCTGTTTGTTCATTCATGTTGAATTTGATTGACGTATTTTGATCGTTCTCAATGTTTTCGAAAACGAATATTTTAAGAAGCTCAATTCTTGCTCTAAAAGCTGATGACGGAAAAATTTGCAAATAGTCCTAGAATCTAATTCAGGCTTTCTGCTAACGATAAAATCATATAGCTTCAAAATCGGTCCAGTGTACGATTTATTGTGGCCTGCCAAACGTGCATAGTTTATTTTGGCGCACCCGGTAAAAAGATGTTTTCATCTTTATCATATTTCGCGGCATACATACAAAGCCGCCAAGAAATTAGTCAAACATGCCATTTTTTAACAAGCTTTCCATACGATTAATATCCTTGTCACCAATATAATTCAAGAGGAACGAAATCTTATTCTTGAAGAAACCTAGTTATATGGAGCTGGCTCTGTGATTGTCAAAAAGTTAAAAAACTTTCAGTATTTGGACTGAATTCAAAGAAGAAAAAACAACCTGAAATATAATTTAGCTCTTCGCTCTCGTTCTTTCAATCAGTCTTGCTATACTGGTGTTCAGCAGTCTTAACAAGATTTTTAATGTACAAGCTGATACTGAAATCCACAAGGGTCATGTGTTATTACTGAAGAAAGTTTTGTTTAGAAAGTTGAAAAGACCAAGGGCACCTGCCTTGTAGGAACTGTATTTATTCCCAGTACTGTAGAGTAATTGGTGTCCTGTGACCCAGTACACAGAGTATCCCAGTACTGTACTGTGACCCAAGTACACAGAGTCAGTCCTGTCAAGATCAAGATGACGTATGAATAACTTTGTGGTTTCAAATTCCGGTGTTGATGTAATACGAGATCAACTGTTCAGACAGCGTTACACAGATTAACAAGACACCAATTGCTCTGTGTACTGGGTCACAGGACACCAATACAGTACTGGGAATAAACACAATTCCTGCAAGGTAAGCACCCTTGAAAAGACTTGCCTTTTTGATGGTAATATTGTAAGAGTCCTTGCAGATGCGAGAATTGTAATTTCCTTCTAATTTGCTCTTCTTCAATCTCGTCCCCAGAGTGAGTTCGTTGGTCTACTTTCGTTCGGCTTCGTGATCAGCGTATGACGTCAAAACACACTGGGAACGAGGTTGGCTCTTCTTGTCTTGCAATTTGTACATTTGTAATGCTGGAACCACTCAAAAAGTTAAGCCTATAATAGGCCTAGTCTGTACCTTCCTATTTGTTATGAGTTGATATGGTACAAACTACAAATTTTGTGTCAGTGGAGTCAGGAGTCGATCTTGTTCTGACTGAGAATGATGTAACCCTTTTGACCAGTTTTAATTTCATATTACCTCCTTTCTGATACAAAATATAGATCGTTTTTACCAAATCTTTGACCTCTTGCGAATTTTGGCAAACTTGAATGTAATATATTAACAAATTTAGGTTTGTTTTACCCATTTCAAGTCGTAAAACCATACTTTTGGGAAGTTTTGATAATATTTCTTCTTTTCCCCCTGTCTTTAAACATGGGTGGGTTTGGCTGAAATTGGCAAAAAGTAGTTAAAAATGAGTAGTTCTCCACCGACATCATAAAAGGGGCTACCAGGCAAGTTTTGTTAATTGGAAGAGGGTAATTGCACTGCTTTACTTTACCTTGCAAGGCTTCTTGAAACGCCATTTGACCTTGACGACAATTTTTTCTTCTTCTTTATTCATTTAAAAAACAAACTATTTACGAAAACAATAGGCTAATTAAGTACGTGCCATCCATAGTGGGAACGGACTTGTAATCAGCGAGTTCCCCCTATGTATGTCACTTGCAATTGAATTTAAATTGTTCCAATGATAGTCGTGAGAGAGGGACAGCCCGAGAGCACACAATTGCCATTGACAACATTGAATTACGGGGAAGAGAGGAGGGGGACAGAAGCTCCTAAACGTATGCTTTCGTTTCAATATTTTAAGGAATACCACAACAAAAGAAGTTTGCCCATTTTCCAACTGTTGGCCTGGATTGTAGCTCAATGCTTGCAGCAAATAATATTATAGAACCTGTTACGAAACCTTTTTCTGGTTCCTAATATTATCAACGGATTAACAAGAATATCCAGCAATGTCATTGATGTTGTATGCAAGACAACTCGGTCGCTTAGCTCGTTAGTGAATACGTTAATCACACGTGACACTATAAATGGAGACCACGTGATGAAAAACGCAGCCACTAGCAGCAGAGTTGAACCAACAATACTCCATTCGATGTTTCGTTTTACACGAAACAATTGACGTAAACTTGCAGTCGAAGGAGTCGAGGAACTTTTCTTTCTTTTTTTGTGTGTGGTCTCTGACACATTCTTCCTAGTTTCTTGTGTTTTTGAAGCTACACCGATTCTTTTTAGGTTTTCAATGATGCTAGCAGCATGCTCCAAGACAAAGAGATCATCTTCGACGTTCATCCTGCAATTTGGCATATCCATTGCTTCAGACCTCTTTGGACGAGCAACTTTTAGGTAACCGTTATTTGTTATTTGGTTTGGGGTTTCTGATGAATTTGAAGTTATGCATTTTGGGCTTCCAAACTCTTGAAGATCTTTGGTTGTTTGGCCTTCGACATCATCCGAATTCTTGGCAGAAGAAGCTTCATGGATAGCAATTCTCAAACTGCTTATTTTACGACCATCAGATCTATGCGATGCATCATTTCCAGCGAAAGCATGAGTTAACATCTGTGGAGCTTCTTGTTCATAAACTGAATTTTTTTCAATCTCACCATCTTCAGGTTGAATTTCTTTTATTCCGTCCTTGTTTCGCAATTCTTCAACAAGAATTTGTTTTCTTTGACGTCTTGCAACAGCAAATACCTTTATATTTGTTATGACCATTATAATTGCCGGAATTAAGAATCCTAGGATCATTGCTGATGCGAAATATGATGTATTCACAGCGAGCCAATAAACACCGCAACTCGTTCCAACCTTGCCCATGTAAACTGCGGACCCACGAGTCACTGGAAGTGGCAATATCAAAATAATCGCTGCAAGCCACAGGAGAACATTCAACTTCAAGACAAAAGTCTTTGCCATGTGTGCATTGTAGAAATATGGATACAAAACAGCTACAAATCGATCCAAAGACATTCCAACCAACACAAATATCTTCACAGTAGAAATTGAGTATGTTGAAAACAAGAGGATTTTGCATTCTGTTTCATAAGCATTTCCATCTGGTTTTGGTAGAGCTGCAATCACATTGAAGGTATAGTAGGGTATCTCATACAAGGACCCGAAAATGCCTGATATCAATATGCTGTAGAGATAGTAACTAGATGGTCTCAGTCGATAATCTTTGCATCTCCATAAAACAACCAATATTCCAATGTTTGCAATAAGACCAAATACCCCCAGAATGCAATAATAAATAGCACATATAATCCTTTCTGCTAGATATATTTCCATTCTCAAATACTTCTGTTGGTATGTAAATTCTCGAGCACTTCTTCTGTTATTTGTAACAAATCTTTCGATTATAAAATCTCAAGGTCTATCGAAAGCTCTATCAAATGTTTCTCTGGTGTGAAATGTCTCAAATACTGCTTGTATCAAATCCAAGCAAATGTTTATCTTGCTTTGAAAATCTCAAGGTCTATCGAAAGCTCTATCAAATGTTTCTTACGTGTGAAATATCTCAAATGCTTCTTGCAGCAATCCTATAGACTGCTGACAGAAAAGGGAGGCGTGCTCTTGTGATGGCTACAGCTCTGCATTGAGCAACAAATGACCTATAGAAGAAGCAGCCTAACACATCTCGCTTTGAATGATTTCAATTTTGATTCATCAAAATTGCCTCTTATCATGAAAAATCTTAAGTAATTCTTGTGTCACTTCAAGCGTCGAATTTGCTCGTCCTCCTGTCTCCTGGAACAAGCTTGTCCTCTAACTTCACGAAGTTTGATCCATAGCTCAGAAACACTTTTGTTGTCTTGAGTACTTCTTCCAATTTGCTCATTCTCTTGTGTCCTGATAAACTGATTCGAACTTTTCTTCTAGCTTCTCGAAGTTTGATCCATATTTGCTACATTGTTAGAAACAATATTTTTTAAGATGCAGCTGGAATAGAAGGAAAATTGCTATTTTGTTCGCATATAAACATCACAATATCGTAGTAAATATTCCTTGGGAGGTACTCCTTGTTTCATGTAATCAAATCTAACTTACAATCGAGATACAATTTCAAATCTAGTTTTGCTGGAGATAGACGATTAGGCAGAGGAATAAAATTGCATACAGCTGCGCACGAATCTTACTAAATTTGTAAATTGTATCACAAAATCTTTACTGATTACATCAAAATCCCTTTGTTTAACACTTCAAAGCAGCAATGGCACTTATATTCATTGGAGCGTAAGTACCACTCTCCTTTAGTGCCTGCAAGGAATCCAGGGTGGAATCCATGATGCCAGCGATCTCCGGCGTGGAGTCGTGATAATCTATTGCTCTTCCATTGTTTCGGCAAGAATCTCCGGCGTGAAATTTGCATGGTTTCCACCAGGGCAAAGGATTTAGAAATATGAAAAAATGTTATGATTAATTTCTTCCTATTGGGTTTCACTCTACACAACTAACCAACTTCAATGTGGTATTTTTAGGTGTTTCGTCTATTTGTGCTTGTTTGAGAGTCAATCAACTGCTGTAAGGTGGAGGGAGTTCTTCTTTCTCAGACGCCTGTGTTGTTCTTTTCTTAAATTTAATGGATATTTTTCCATTGATGTAAATGGCATGGCTGCCGTAGTTGGAACTCGATGACATCATGTCCTTTCCAGCTATGGCAGCCACGTAATATTTATATTTCGTTGTAGTTAGTTGTTTTTATTATTGATATAAAAAAACTTCAATATTTTTCAATAAGATGCTGCGCTTTGGTATTTGCAATTTATTGCCGCGAGCCGCTTCATATTCGAGCTGTATCAGAAGTTTTTACGGATTAGCAGGGCGATGGATGTTTGCGGGGTTCAAATGTCAAACGTCAAAGGCAGTGGAAACAAAGCCTTCTTGATCTGTCTCCTATTTTCTGGAATGATTTGTTTGATTGCAGTTGTGGTGAAAAACAGTTTTCTTGGGTGATTGAATGAAATAATCAATTCCAAATGACCAAGGATGAAAACGGCAGATGGATGATATTTGTAGCAGGCTTTAGAACATGATTAGAACGAGAAGACAGGCATCGATTTTGCATTGCTTTGCATTGCATTGCACTAGAACAGCGTTCTTCGTGATTTGCTTGTTTCAAATGTTCAAAACGCCGCACCATTAACTGTTGTCGTTGCTAGTATTGCATGTATTACTAATAAATATGACTTAGCCTCCCAACTAATAATCAAAAGGGTTTATTTTAAAGAGCAAAAATGATAACGCTTATTATTATTAATTTCACGATATGCCTTGTTTTCGTGTTGATTTTTCGCTCATCTTGTCCGTCTGAAACAAAGGTACATACGTTTATTTCCATACCTACATGTTATTTGCTATCAGAGGTCACAGTTGCCAAATGAATAATCTTCAAAGAGCTTCCATTCAGGTCTTCAAACATTCCCACGATCACAAGGCTTTTCTGCTATTAGAGTTTTGACCATGCCCTTATAACGCTTTGACACCCTTCTTTTCCACCTCAAGTTACAATGACTGGTAATTTTGACGTAAATTTCATGATTTTTGAATGTAAATCTGATACCTGCATATGCATTATTAATCATTCATGAAAGTATTGTGGCTCTTAATTAACTGCAAAACCTGCTTGTAAGATATACAGGCTGTGTCATTTCTCACTTTTTGGAAACAGAATGTTTCTGTCAGGTGACTTAAATTAAGCAAGGTCAAGTGAGGTCAAACTTCAGATGGATGAACTCTCGGAGCCCTGACGTCACAACTCACTTCGCCGTCCTTCGGAAGGGACGTTAAACTAGAGGTCCCATGCCTGGATGATGCTTGAAAGTGGGCCAAAATTAGCTTTAAACAGTTAGAAATCCTTTCAGCCCACTTAAAATATATTATACTGAAAGAAACTTGAGCAAAAATCCTGTTTCTGCATTTTTCGAAAATACAGTCAAAATAGGCTGTTCATTATTATGTAAATTTTCACATGCTATTCAGCATTTATGAGGGAGCAAAATCGTGTTCCAAAAGTTTCTGTATCACTGAGAGGCAATGATCGAGCATTGTTTTACCCACATTGTTTTACCATTTTAAAGGCATTGAGTCTTGATAAAAAGACCCGCTTTGCCGTGTATCATGTGAACCATGTGATAAAGAGCCATCATCACTCGTAACAAACTAAAAGGACCTACTGTTACACAATGCTTCTCATGTGATCAGTCTCATTTCACATGAATGCTTTGCCATGTGTCATGTGAACCATGTGATAAAGAGCCATCATCACTCGTAGAAGGAAACTAAAAGGAATTGCTGTTGCATGATGCGTCTCATGTGATCAGTTTCATTTGACATGAACGTTAGCCAATCAGAGAATCGCCAATCAGAGAACGCCATCGAGAACCATGAATCACCAGATTCTTGACGTTTGGGTATACGCAGTCAATTTAACATGGCTCAATGCCTTTAGTGGTTCAAAAGTGAATTATGTTTAGTCACGCTCTTGTACTTTTGTAGCCAAAGCCCATGGAAGCTGCTGTTTTCAGGAATTCTTCATTTGAGATTAATATGACTATGATTAAGATTATGAATAGGTTCTCGAAATTAAGTTAAACTCTCAGCCAGACAACCCAGTTGTAATTTTTCAAATTCGTTTTCTAATTACTGTAGTAAAACCTTTCAAACAGTAAGTACATTTTTTCTGAATTGGTCTACCAGGTACCGGGTGTCCCAAAAAAACGCAACGGATTTGATCGGGACTAGCGACAAGAATTTAGGTCCAATCAATCCATAATAATTTTTTACGTAATCCTCGATAGCTAACTTGAAGATAGATACCTTGTTTGTTGATATTTGTGCTTGGAGGGTTGGAATATTAATCTTCAATTAAAGCTCAAATTTGCCTGAACCTCCAAACCAGAGCTTGTGGCTTTTAGCCTAAAGCCTCATGCTGACGAAATTATTTGAATAGAAATTCAATCAAATTCATCAATTTTGTCCTGAAAAGACATCTTTTTTTATGCTTCAAAAGTTTCGAAAAGCTAGCATTGCATCTGTCTCATAAAAGAAAGTAATCCGCGAAATAGTTTGCTTGGGTATGAAAAATGAATTAGTTCTTGCAATCTTCATGACTTTGATGAAATGCATTTTGCATAATCTTTCGTCGAATTGTTACGAAACAAGAAATCAAATATACCCAAGGGAAAATTATCCATGGATAAGATCCTTAAAAACGCTCATTCGTGCTTGGCTCTTTTGCAGGTGCACTATGATTGAAGAAATATATTCCTTTGTGAATTTTCCCTTCGGCATTGTTAAGTTTCTCAATTTTTAGCGTTCAAATTTCAATTGAAATGTGTGCCTAAACATGAGCTTAGCATGCTCACACTACTACATTATGCACATGAGTGAGGAGATTCCTCAAGCACGTTCTCAGTTAGGCCAAAACCCGAAACCTCTGGTTTGGAGATGGAAGCAAATTTGGACTTTCAAGATTGATATTCCAACTCTCCATGCACCAATATCAACAAACAAGGTATTTATCTTCAAGTTAGATATGGACGATTATATTAAAAAGTATTTTGGATTGATTTGAACTAAATTCTTGTCGCTAGTCCCGATCTAATCCGTTGCATTTTTTTAGGACACCCGGTATACTCGAAGAATTTCAAACCATACGCTCTCCGTGAGAATGGATTATCTGCTTTCTTTCGCGCTGATTCATCTTAAAGCTTAAAGGCAGTCTGTCCCCTATTGTTCTGAGCTTAGTTACTGCTTAGTTACATTGCCATGAAAGTCATGCATCACCGAGTCTCTATGACCCTGATTTTTTTGGATAAATCAAATTAGCCGTAGCGCAAACTTCTGGAATGTACAATAGAGATCTTTATCGATTCTATTTTCATTCATCGAAGGGGACAGACTGCTTTTAATATAGCAGTTGTGTACAACAGCAAATCAATCCTTTCATTATCCTGTTTAAGAGAATCAACGGATATAAATGCCCCGCGCGGAAGGAGTCTGGGTATTCTATTATTAGCCTATTGTATTTGATGATTTCGAGACGATCATGGATATTGTTTAGCAAGAGGAACAATAACATGCGTAGGAGTTTTCAATGCCCTATTTATAGATGACCTCCTCTTAGCTCCGTTCATTCACTTTAAGAGTGAAAATGATGCGAGCACTCTTATTGTCTAACCTATAAATTTACATCGCTGATCGTACCTAAATCAGTACACTCCCACTAATTTTCTTCTTCAATATTAGTGTTTGCCTTATATGTGTTTATGTATTGTTTCTATGTTGGCCGCAGAGGAGATGTGCCTGAACACACCCTTTGTGGGCTGTCGTACCTGATACATCGAGGGTCTCCCCATGGTGGTATCGTTCGGTCGTTTTATGTCATTATCGTAGACTGTAATATTGTAGCATCGTAGAAATCCCTTGCATGATATTATTGTATATTGCAATAATAATGTAGCATTGTGTTAACATTGGTTTATAAAAAAATTATAGTTGGACATTTGAGCTACATTTGGTTGAGGTCTTTTTGACCTGTTTTCAGCCAATTTCAGAAGCAGCTTCCAAGAAAATTGTCATAGCTTCAGAACGGGCTGGAAGGTGCTTATGATGTATATTTCCACATGAAATATTGCTTTTCTACTTGAAGGATATATTGTTGATTGAAACTGCCATCAGTTTTCTACAAATTCTCAAAGCCTTCTTTGCTTCTTGTTTTGTTCCGTTTTGAAGAAATATTTCGTAAATATTCAGCGCAGCTGAGCTGATACCCGAGATGATTTTGAATTAGATTGCATCTAATAAGGTCTTCAAGCTCTTACTTTTCATGCCTTTTGGAGCGCGTTTCAGGGTAGACCTATGATAGGGGTAGATAGGGTAGACATGGAGTCTCTTGTTTCACTGGGGTTTTCGACTTGATGATGGTGCTTTGGTCAATAGGGACTCATTCCAGACTCATAGAAACGGAATAGCTCCTGTATGGCCTCTACAATAAACCTTAAAACTTTTCTACTGAAGTTTTGATTGAGTGGCGTTGGAGCTTCTATCACTATTGTATACATTCCAACATTCTACAAATGTATCAAGATATCGTTCAATTCGGACTCTTTTTTCGAATATTAGCTGAAAGATCTATTGGGCCAAAATCACCTGCTACTTTTTTCTCAAAACCACTGATCTTAAAACGCCACAAAAGCAGTTTTCCATAACTGCTGCACCATAAAGCTTGCTATCAGGACTTAGATAAATGTTCATTTCAGCCTTAAATGCAAAAACCACCTTCCTCTAAGCCATATTCTGATCACCACACGACGGTGCAACAAAAACTTGTCGACGATTGGCATTTTTGTCAGGTTACAGCTCTGTGGTTATAAGGCCCTCAGTGGAGCGACAACAACAACAACAATTCAACTCAATGAGATGAGCGTAACTTGAGGGTCCTTATGGAGTGAGGCTAGTTTCAGGGTTAAAGGGTCTGTTTCATCCAGCCTGCCATGCACGTGCCGTCTCTTGGTTGGCCTTTGTTGTCGCCATTTTCATTCATAAAGTAGATCGTTAGAAGAAGTTTCAAAAGGATGTCAAAACCGTTATTGTCAAAGGTCATAGCAAAAAGTAGCCCATGACCTTTGGCCTGTCAAAGTGCAATGCATTAAAAGAGTTTACTGTGACCTGTGACCTTTCACCTTTTGTAAAAATCTTATCATAACCGTTTTTGTTACTCAATTTCAAGTGCATTAATGATGGCTCCTTAAAAATCTACTAAGGCTGAAAAAAGGAGTAGAAAGTGCAAGTTATCAAAACTCTTCAATGCATATTTAAACTAACTTTTACATGTAAACAACTTACAGAATTTTCTACGAAACGCTTTTCTGGTCCCTAGCATTATAATCGGGTTGAGAAATATGTCCAATAAGGTGGCCGAAGCTGTATAGAGAGAAACTTGATCACTTAAGCTCTTCCCAACTGATTGGAATGCACGTGACACTACAAAAGGTGACCATGTGATAAAGAATGCTACAACCAACATCAAAGTAGAACCAACGATACTCCATTCAATGTCTCGCTTTAAACGCAGTAATTGTCTTACGCTTGACCTTGAATTTTTAAATGCACGCCTCATTTTATTTACGTTGGCATCAATTTTGTTATTTTCTTGCTTCTCTGGAGCTGTTTCAGGCACAGATTCTCTGTGATAATTTCCAGCATTGCTTGAAGTATTGATTGGAATTATTAAATTGCTGCTGCTAACATTTAGACTTCCTGAGCCACGCGTTCCGCTCTGCCTGCCTTTCTGAATTACTGTAAGAAATTTACCATGCTGGCTCAATCCTTCATTTTGCATCGTGGATACACTGGAATCCGTTCTCTCAAGACCTCCTTGCATTTTTGGCTCTCTTGTGAGCTCGTACGAACTTCTAGAAGAGCTCGAGGCCTCATCATCAATTGCATGATCTTCTCGTACCATTGATACGTTGTCATGTCCATTTTCTATGATTATTTCATCAGCTGTCATTTGGGTGTTTCTCACAAAAACTGAGTTCAAATCAGTGTTTCCTCCATCTTGCCAGACAGTAGTGGTCACCCTTTCATGCCTCGAATGTTCACTGCCGATCCGCCTTTTTTGTTTTCTTGCCACTAAGAATACTTTGATATTTGTGACAACCATTATAGCTGAAGGCAGGACAAATCCTAGTAGTATGGATAATATTAAATACACTTTATTGACCAGTTCGAAGGAAACACCGCAGCTTGCCCCAATTATCCCCATATACGAGGCTAGGCCATTTGTTGCTGAAAAGGGTAACACAATTACAGTCGCTGCTATCCATAGAAAAGCATTCATCATCCCGACCCTCAATTTTGTTGCATGTGCATCGTAGAAATATGGATACAAAACAGCGATAAACCGGTCAAAAGACATTCCTACCAAAACGAATATTTTCACAGTAGAAATAGAGTATGTTAAAAACATGCTGATTCTGCATTCAGTTTCATATGCATTTCCATTAGGTTGTGGTAGCATTGCCGTAACACTGATCATGTAATAGGGTATCTCACACAAACATGCCATTATACTTGATATCAGGATACTGTAAAGGTAATAAGTCGATGGTCTTCTTCTGTAGTCTTTGCTTCTGCATAGCACCACTAATATACCAGTGTTTAAGACTAGGCCCGATATACCAAGAAAACAATAATAGATCGCCATTAGTATTCTTTCTGGTAATGATATAGCCATATTGTAAGAATCAGTTAAACTAATATGTCAACTCCACATCTTCACCTTCCTTCTTCGCATTTGTTTACTTCACTGCCAAAGTTGCAGTAGTCAATGTCTATTCTGAAAGGGGAGATGATTAGCTACAAAGGTCATAGAATTACATACCCACATTTTTGTGCCGATTCAAAGATTTGGAACCTATGCTCCTTTGAGCTATAAAATCAAATGAAAGATACATCAACCAAGCATGCAATATTTCAAAGATTTGATTCCTATGCTGAGCGAAGATTGTTAGAATCAGGAAGAACATAGCATTTGAACTATTTACCATTCTGGCAGCTTCTAATTTGTCTCTTCACCCCTTCGTTATCACCATTTGTCCGGTCTTCGCGTAATCAAAATGCAACCCAAAATTACTCACAGTCTTCGCTTCACTTAACGAAGATGTGCGCAGTCTCTCGGCAAATTGACTTCTTTAATGTTATAGGGCATGAATACTTAATATTGATTGTTGTTTGTCAACACCTATTGAACATTGTTTATGGAAACGTGAACGCGAATGTCTTTATGTCGAACAACAATCATTATTATCCTGGTGTACTGCCTTTCTATTGATATGAGTTTGTGTACAGCGAAGGTAGCCCAGGTTACATAGCTACGGACGCAGTGTGATACCATCTAAATTTTTTGCCGAAAGGAAGATTCCTCTCTTTTTCTTTATTATTTCTTCATTTTACATTGATGACTTTTTTGGGCTTACAGTCTCGTCGTCTGCAAGGTCATATTTTTTTCATGTTGATTTTCAATACGATAATGGATGTTTTGTATAGAGAAACGCCTTTTCAAAGATTTCTGCTTTCTATTACGAGGCAATACAAACCGTTTGAAAAGCTCTTGATTAGTGTAAAACGGCTATTATGATTGCGCTTAAAATAGCAGCGAGGCAGTCTTTACCAAGGTGCATTGCCTTCTTCTTTCGAGTCCCTATAGAATGATCAAAGATTCTTCATTGGAACGCTGTGCATGTTGATAAAAAAGTTTTCGACGCGATCTTTAACGTGGTTGTTTGGAGAATGAACTTGTCATTGTGAGGAATATTCAGGGAATATTCGCTCGGGGAATCCAGAGCGTTGACTCCAAATCCTTAAATCGATGTAAAATGGCGGGTGTGAAATTCTTTCATCTATTTCCTTTAATGAATGGCTTGAAAGAAGCTTTAGCAACTCTAGACTTGCTCCAAGTCTGTTTTGTCAACTGTAATAAGTCTACCGGAAAGTATATTACTAAACAGACTTGTTGAACTGCGGCCCTCATGAATAATTAATGAGTAATTTGATCCGAAGCGTCCCACATTTGGGACGCTGTCGGTACTTCTGATGTGGATTTCAGCCAATCATTGAGCTCTTAGAAACAAAAGAATACAATAGGCAAGCCACACTGAAGAGGAGATCGGGGTGTTGTGTTGCACGTTGCGCACTTCTGCTCACTGACTGAGCAATGAACAACAGCTCCACAGCATAAGTTTCAATTTTGCAACGGAGAGCAATCGAGGCTTTGAAGACAGTTTTAAAAAACATCGAATTAACTATGGAAGAGCTGCGATCCTATCAAGTGGATGCTCTATGAGGATGTTGTCACGGTCGCAATATGCTTGTAGCACGGTGAACTGGCTTTGGCAAATCGCTTTGCATATCATCACCAAAATTCTAAATGTTTGCACAAAGCTGCGAAGACAGTAAATGCCATGGGAAGTTTTTAAAGGTACTGCCAGTAAGGGATGAACAATTCCTCGTGCAAACAAGCACAGACTGACAGACACATGGCAGCATTTCGGCCTAATAATCTACACATTCTCTCTTTATTGGCCTTGTTATGACCAGAGCTTGGGAGAGTAGAAGAAAGAGCAACTTGTGAAAAAGACATGACCAATTGCAAGAAAAAAAACTCTGCAGTTTTTTGGTTATATAACCTGTGATATCTTTTCGATGAAAGATCAAATGCAGTCACCGACTGGAGGCAAAAGGAAATATTGTATTGGTCATAGGCCTATGCTACTGCAAAATCTCGGGAATTTTCGATAGAAATTGATAGGAAATCCTGCAAAACAAAAATTAGGAAACGCCGAGGCTCTACTCTTTAAACATTTTAACATCAAATGTTTTTAGTGATTCAGCCTGCTCTCAAGTTACAAGTAGTTTTCCATAAGGAACAAGAGATAAAAGTACCGAAAGTACTTCAGTAAAATCTCACCCCTCCCTCAACATTTTCTCCTGGGATTTAGATGAATTATACAGTACATACTCTGTTATTCGACACTCTGTTATTCAATCTTCAAGTGATACTCTGTTATTCGATCTTCACAACATGTCGCTGCGTGCCGTCATCTTTCGTCAGCTTCCGTTTTTGAACGCAACCCCCTGTTTTTTCAGTTGACCACAAGAGATTAGCTATCTCATTAATTATTCATGAGGTCCGGAGATATACAAGTCTATTTCGCTTTTCACTTTTCCCTTCAATTTTCTTTGACGAAATTTTTTTTTTGACGAAATAGACTTGGGGCAAGTCTATAGCAACTCTTGAGTAGTTTTCGAAATTACATCGTATTTCATACTTCAATTCATTTTCAAGACGTGACGTCAATAAATTTCTAAATTCTAAACTAGAAGAGTGACAGCAGACTCATACTTGACATCACATTTTAGATGCCCATAAACAATGGTTTTCTTGAAAAATATTTCATGTTTCGTCAAAAAGTTTAGAAATTACAATGGTTTTAAGTTTCTTGAAAATTTTTCTTGAATTCTTAGAAAAGAAGAAAACATTACTTCTGAAAATATTGAAGAAATTCCAAATGTAGGATTATTAGGTTCAATTATGTTTTTGAAATGTGTCACTGTGTTTTCTATACTCCTGGTATGACACCGACACGAAACTTCTAAAAACAGAGTTAAGCTTTGATAAAAACGACACCGTCTTTCACCAGCCGTGGAATTTTTAAGCGTAAAAACCCCATCGCAAATCTGAATTCACATTTAAAGTGCTGTTACTGCAGATGCCCAAGCAAGGTGCGTGTGTCATGAAGCCAATGCCATATCTTGGTTGCGTCAAAACACCCTTAAAGTGTTAACCTTTTCCAAAAGCGTTAACCTTAAAGTGTTAACCTTTTCTAACTGTTCGTTCTTCCAAAAGTGCCTAAATCAACACACCGTTTAGTGAAATAGCAAGATGACCCTTTCCCAACATGATCTTCCTTGAATACCGCTATTACGTAGATGATACGTTTATTGCCAATGAGACATCCTGAAGCGAAATAAGATGCTGTTGACGATATGTGGGCTCTTCACTTCTTCCTTTTCACACCATTCGACAGGGATATTAACGAAATAGAGTGCTCCTTGTGCTCATTCTCCCAACAACAAGTATAGTCTTCTTTTACGTACGCATTTCCCTGAAATCAACCACTGGCACGTTTGGGCTTGCACGCGCGTCAAATACATGTCCAGGCTCATTTAGGACCAATATACTGTACTTACATTTGAAACTTGCAAAACCAGTGCTGTTTCACGCAGAATACTGAAAAAGCTCTATTAAGCCCCCCCGGGGGGGCATATTTGATTTTGGACACGTTTTAGATCACATTTTGCGGTTTAAACATACAATTTTACGAGTTAACTACATGAATTCAACACAGTTTTATCTCAAACCATATCAAAATTAACATGCAAACTTATTTAGCTCAATAAATGGAAAATCTTTGGTAACCTCTCGAATCTGACAAAAGTGGGGAGGGGGGGGGGCTTAATAGAGCTTTTACGGTACTTTTGATCTTCTCCGCCCATTCATGAAACCTCAACCTCTGATTTCAATCATTATGATCAAAGGATCAAAAATTTCTAAGGTGTCCATTACGCGTGAGAAACTACGCAGAGAAAACTGCGCGGGGAAAGAGAAGACTGGACTAGCTCTTGGGAGAATGAGCATGAGAAGCACTCTGTCGTCAATCGTATGAAAGGAAGGAATGAGAGCCCACACGATGTCAGCCATATTTTTGCACACCACGATGTCTGATTGACAATAAACGTATCATCTTAAACTTATGGCCATAGTTGTGGACTGAAGGCCCTCCACTACCTTTTTTCCCTGAAACAATATTCTTCATGAGGTTTCGATATTTTGCAAACAAATCACAGAAATGAATTATGCATAGATTGATGTAGAATCCAGTTGAGTAACACAATTTTTAGGTCACACCCCTTGTCGGCAGAACCACTGTAATTTCCGAGAATTTCTGTGGATTGGGTAGATTTCATTGTGACGTCCTGGCAAAATGGTGCCGAAATTAAAAAACAACATCAAAATTCGGAATCTACATGGAAAGTTGATTCAATTCAACTCCCAAGAGAGTAAAAGAGGCAGAGTGGTAGGGTTCCATATCGTTACGCCAAGAAATGTTGTTGACAAAAATGTGGTCTTAAATTTTTGGCCACGACTGTATGAATAACTAGCCAAAGTTTCTTGGAAGCCATTTAATTCAATTCAATTTTAAGAAATAGGTTGTCCATTTTACAGGAACCTTTTTAAAGATTTGAAGCCCCTGCTTATACTAGCCGCACCGCCATGCCAATAACGGATGGAAAAACACGCGATAAAAAGCGCGGCTTATACGCGGGTGCTAGCAGTAATTTCAGAACACCGTAAAAATATGACAATACCATCGAAGGAAGACAAAGTGAGAGAAATCTACGTTACAAACCCAAAACAATACATCAACAAACTGATTTAAAATAATTGCTGAAAATTATGAAAATTATAAAAGCAGTGCACTTGATGAACAAGCTTATCACGATTATCAAATTAACAATAAAAATACAAAACGTGCCTATGACATGCAGTTATGTGATCGTCCAGGCAAAGAATATAAACGTAAGATAAAACTAAAACGAAGACCCCAGCTTGAGGATATCTGTCATAAAGTGTTGTTGGTCTTCACAAAAATCTTTACACTACATTATTCAGGCAACTAACTACCTACGTCATTTAGTTATCTTAAAAAGCTACCGTTATTTCACACTCACTGCCGTGCATAGCGGGGCCAAGGGGGCAGTTGCATCCCCCCTTCCAGAAAGGTTCAAAGTAAGGTTTTTTTCCATTGCTGTTTAAGAAGATCTATCACATTTTACTTCAGAAGGCACGAGGATGTTCAAAATTACCGGCAACGATATATTGTGTGCCGAATTACTGATCTGACGGGCCATGTTTAAAGACCATGAAATGAATGAAAATGATCATATCACTTAATCAGATAAAACACACTTATGAATTGGACTGGTCGAAGCCAAAAACGTGCTACCTTTTGCCAAAAGTTCCATTGAACTCGTTTATGAAGTTGTTCTCTGTAAAAGTTTAAGTTTTCAGCTAAATTTCGAAAATTGATGCTTAGATTGATAACTGATGGGTAATAGTGAAGTTGATTTATGTTTCAGAGTTGCCTACGCTATTCATGTGCGAAAAAAGCTCCAAAAGTTCCGTTCACATTTGTACAAAACGTCCGTTTTTGTGAAAGTGTTCACTCTGATCCTCACAAAAAATGGCACAAAATCCTTAAATCAAGTCCCATCTGCAAAAGCCAACTACAACCTTTAGTTAATCCTGACTGAAAATATAGTACCTTTGTTAGCTCCCAGGGGGATTACTCTGGTGTAATTAGGATAGCGGTGCTCAGGCTGGGGTACAAAACATCTACCCAAACAGTAATTTCTGGAATGAAAATTCGCCCAAATAAAAATAAATTTTCTTACCCTACATACCCTAAACTATGCGGCCGACATCTTGAATCTATGGATTCACGTAATTTATTTGCATACTCAAGTATTGATTTTATTTTGACAATGTTGCTTGATTTTAACTTTGCATGCGAATCATGTCTTTACTATATTTTTCTCATCATTCTTATATTTGAGACCCAAAAAATAATCCAAACTCTCGTAAACCCAAAAAAATATTATCTTTACGGATGATGCAAATTTCAGACCCAAAAACTTAACCTAAGCACCCTTATCCTAGCCTGTGTTCCAGACCACTTGGAAAGGAAAGTGGTCTGTCTAACGGAGCGCCAATCCGTGTTCAGACGATGAATTGAATTGCGAAATAATTAAGAGCATTCTTTCACACATCTGATTGGCTGCAATGAAATCAGTGACAAACACAATTGTGAATATGTGTGTTTGAAACCAACGAGGGCTGATCGTTATCACTTTGTACGGTCGTAAAAAGTCAATAGGATTGGCATGCATTGAAATTTCCTATTCTTTGTATTGTAATGTGAGTTCTTCGCATGAGACAGGCTTTTCTTTCCGAAAACAAAACAAATAGTAATTATGCGAATTAGTAGTTGCATATACTAATTTTTCTTCAGATTCTGAAGAAAATTTCTGAACACGGATTAGCTCTCCGTTACACAGACCACTTTCCTTTCCAAGTGGTCTGGAACACAGGCTACCTTATCCTAAATATATGAGAGATGAGAGTACCCCCCTTAAGTGTCAGCTACCTAAATGCAGCCACATTCTTTTACAACCATATTACTTAAAGTAGTCTTGAAAATAAAGCCTTCCTTGTCGAAATGTAACAATGGTAGATTGCCAAACTTTATTGGCACGCAGCAAACCGATAAGAATCTATTCTTCTTTAGCTTCATCAATTCCTTCTTGACAAAACTATGTTTCTTAGCAGCATCAAGAACGCCTCCGGAGCACGCACCTTTGCAGAAATTCACCTCGAATCCAGCAGGTTCGATTATCCAATCATGCCAGCCTATTTCTTTGAATGAAACGTAGAGTGCTTGACGACAGCAGTTGTCATACCCACGGAAACATTCGACAGAAAATGATCTTCTTTTTCGAGAATGCGCCTGCTTCTTTTCGCTTATTTTCACCAACAGGAATGGCCTGTATCTTGGTTTTGTGCTCAGTCTGAAGTCCTTCTTTGTGGTGCAATCCTCGCAAATGATCTTAAACGAGAATATGTTTTTTGAATTTTTCCCGCCCTTTGTCCACTGTCCTATTTGCTCTTCAACATGAAAGCTGAACCAATCACGAGCGACAGGGACACGTTTCACAGCAACACTCTTACCTTTGGCATTGTTGTCTTCCAGTCGAATTTTCTGTGCTTTCCTCCCTTTGACGCTTTTGAAAAACTGCAACGAGGCCAAAACTATGGCTTGGTTTTTGAAGATCTTGCTCTTTAGGTGAAAGCTGAAGCAGCCTTTTTTGCCTTGGCAGCCATTTAGATCACCTGCAAGAGGAGAATCATTACATTAAGACCAATTAAGCAGTTAAAGGGGCTGCATAAAGCCCCGGCAAAACGACTGGACATTTGCACTGGACATGCACTGGACAAATGTTCAGCGTAAAATGTTGCGTAGTTTTGCCACCTTGTCCAGGCTTGTTCCGTCGTGCTCAGCGATGTTGAGCGTTGTTCAGTCGATTTTGAAGGCAGTCAAAAATGTTCAGTGGACAAGATTAAATTTCTTTTGTTTGAAAATGTTGTGGAAAAATGTTCAGTCGTTTTGCCACTCCACTGGACATTTGTCCAGTTCACGCACGCGCATTGCAATGAAATAGTGGACGATTTCATTCACATCTTTTCATTCCAAGCTAAACTGTCCTCCACTGTCAACTCTTTCATGTTATTTACAAATATTCTCATTCATTCATTCATTCATTCATTCATTCATTCATTCATAGTATCTTTACACATTGCCTTGCGTTTCTATGGCTTTTCTTCCGTTTTATCTTGGAAATAAATGGTCAAAATCATGGCTGGCAATCTTTTTGTTTACGACCCAATCTCTTGTGAAAAAACTTTCTCATCTTAATGTCAGAATTTTGATGGCAGAATGAACGACGTGAATAAAGCAACAAACAAAATGAAAAGAATATTTCTAGCTCCCTGGTGCTCTGTTGAGTATGCCCAATACTTCCCAAACTGAATTCTCGATCCAAAAAACTTTATGCATTTCTGTTGTCAACCAAATGTTCACTGGACAATGTTCAGTCGTTTTGCCACAACCTAAATTTTCTTGATGTTCAGACACTGAACAAGGCTAGCAATGTCCAGTGAATGTTCAGTGCAAAAGTCCAGTCGTTTTGCCAGGGCTTAAGAAACTGTCTTAGAAATTTTTGATTTCGCTCTTTTCTGATTGGCTAATTTATTGCGACCATTCAACGAAAATTCAAAATAAATGTCTCATCTTGTAGATTAGCCTTTGCACTTTCTTTTGATACAAATTAAAGCTCCATACGTTTTGGGATTGCTGCGATATAAATGGATTTCCAACAAGTCTTTTCGTTGATCTTTCACCCAAAGACCAGCCTGTATCTAGATAAGGATCTTTCCTTTTGAATTTAGCTGATTACAAAGGAATTTCTCCTTTCAAAATGCAATATTTGATGCACAAACCATGGATTTGCTTTCGTATTTCTTATTCAGCCCCTTTAAGTAATGGTGAAGTGAAGGTGAAATTGCGTTTTTCAGCGCCAAGCGCTGGGATCGCAGAAGTAGAGAAGACCTAATCGAGTCTGCGACCCCTTGTCGTGACGCTTAAGTGGTGGGGCTCTGCCGGGTATCGAACCCTGTCCACATGACTGTTCTGGCTGCAAAGTCAGAGGATTACACCACTGCTCCACAATTCACCTTCAAGTAAATATTCTGTCCCGACGAGAGATTTCAAGTAAGGGAACCTCCAAATTGGGTGATTATTGGAGAAATATATGCTTTATGTGGTCAGTTGCAAGTGCCCTGCCCCAAGTCGATTTCGTCAAAAAAAAAATTAGAAAACTTTCGGACAGATAGACTTATCACAGTTGACGAAAAACAGTCAGTCATGCGATTCTCTGTTATGAACATTGCAAAACAGACAACTGCTGAAGATGAGCCACAAATATGCGAGCTGATGCTGAAACACTCTTATAAAACTATGAAAAATTGGATGATTCTAAGACTGAATATTCTTGTTAACATTGTTCTTATAAAAAATAGTGTACTTTTAAGTGAATTTTGAAAATTGCTGATGGATATTGTCTATAAATCCAAGTGACCCCCAAGGAGATGAACAAACAATCTTCTAAGCTTTTAGAAAGCAAGATTGATTCAAAGAATTTTTCTACAAGCGAATTTTCAAATATTTGAGAAGAGAGGTCTCTTCTGACAGGCTGCACATTGTTAGAGGTTAGAAGTGCATTATGGAATCATGTTGCAAGCACTCACATATTTCCCTCTTTTGGTCAATTTTCTATGGCCACAAATGATTATTGGTTATTTCTGAGTTATCTTGTGATAAAATGTGGCATGAGCAATTAGCTGTGGTCGTAACCAAATGCAACTGATCCTTTCAGGTTTTTGAATTTTTATTCAACGTGTTGTAAATATGAGTCAAACAATATACGGCGTTTGAAGTACCATTCGTTGTCTGCTAAAGAGACTAGGAACTGAGCGGCAAATCATTCCAAATGTTTCTCACTGTCGTAAAAATGCTACAAATCTTCCTAATCCAAAGAATCTGAAGAATCTTGAAAATCTCAAAGATCTTATCCAAATCTTAGAAATCCCAAGGAATCCTAAAGATTTTTGAAAAGATGAAAATCTCAGAACTCTCCCCCAACAAATTAAACCAGTTATCGAAAAATCTTTCAAAACTTCAGTTTATGTCCAAAGCTCCAAAATCTAAGATTTCAAAATTTTCTAGAAATATTTAAAAATAAAAAAAATCTATGAAGATCTCAGAAAACACCACAAAAATCTAAGAGATTTTTGAATTCCCACAATCTTGTACGCTATTCTTGGAGTGATTTGCCCCTCAAAAATTGAGCTATAAGATGAAAATAGTGATTGGGTCAAAAAGTTGTGCCCACTATTTGGTGTGTCAAGCAATCATGTACCAACAAAACAAGAAGTCTGATTGGTTCAATGCAAAGATTTTGACATAGATCAATTGACCAATCAGATTCCTCGATTCACACGGCACACGACACGTCTCGGGCCATGAAAGTTGTAGAAATATTGGATTTGCTCCTCTTTCTCTCTCCCCCCTTTAGATGCACGCTTTGGTATCACCGCAGTTTCTTATAAAAAAAATGCATGTAGACTCCATAAATTCAGGTACCTCGTAACTTGTCAATACGTCTGCGCTAGGAATCTTGTGGCTCTCTGTACAAACAACTAAGATCTGCAAAACTTGTGTCTTCAAACAAAGAAATAAATAATTTACACATCTTCTAGCGTCAAAAATTTTTGGGCTTGGAATACCAGCAAATTCTAACGAAATTCTAACAACTTTATTTGCTCATAAAAACCTCTGCAAGGAAAAGTGTAGGGAGGTGTAGGGTAGGGTATATTCGAGAATGTACATTCGAATGTTTCGAAGCACGGGACAGTGTTCGAAAGCATATTCAAAGGGATTAAGTTCGAGTGCAGCAATGCAAGTCACAATACCTTTCCCACGTTGCAGTGGAGGAGATTCTGGTTGCACGTGTTATCCAGAAGAGCATAGGTTCCAAATCTTTAAAAAAGTTGGTGTGAAATTCAATGACCTATTTCTTGGAACCGAATGGCTTTAAAGAAACTTCAGCTGTTTTACTATAATCCTACCGGTGGATTTTTCAGAAATCTTCGATAATTTCAAATTTACAGTGTGTATCTTCTTTTCAAGAATTCCAGAAAAATTTTCAAAAAAACTTAAAACCATCGTAATTTCTTATCTGTTTGACGCAACATGAAATGATTTTCGAAGGAAACCATAGCTTATGGATGTCTACAATATGGTATCAAGCAAAAGTCTATCACTTTTCTGGTTTATGATTTAAAATCTGACATCCTCAAATGAGTCACATCCTCAAATGAGTTAGAATATGAAATACGCTGTAATTTCAAAAAAATATTCAAAATTTCTGACGGTGGAATTCTAGATATGTAGCTAAAGTTTCTTTCAAGCCATTCAACTACAAGAAATAGGTCATAGAATTTTATATCCACCTTTTTATGCCGATTTAAAGACTTGGAGCCTATGCTATCCAGAAGTTGCGTAAATGGGTTTTTGACTCTGTTCAAGGTGTTGAAAATTTATTGCATTGAGTCGGATGTCACCTCGCCAGACCACGAAGATTCAGAACTTATGGTATTAAAACCATGTCATTTAGGCCACTCCCGCCAGCCATGCTTTCCTAGCCAATAACGCAAGAACTTATAATTTCCTTGACTTGCTCCGAATCTGAGTTTCAATGAGAGTGCGTCTGGCACTGACCAAGACTGTACTGTACACTCTGTGAGGTTGAAATTGAGACTTGTAGCAAAGACAAATAATTTCGTTGAAATTTCTCAGGGATTAAGAAGGCTGGGACCTTAGATAACAGAGTGATAAATCATAAACCAGAAAAGTTAGAGACTTATGCCTGATACGATATTGCAGACATCCATAAACTATGGTTTTGTCTAAAATTGTTTAAATTGTTTTAAAAATGTTTCTTGCACTCTGAAAAAAATGAAAAATCATCCAATTCTGAAAATATTGAAGATATCTGAAAAATGCAACAGTAAAATTATGGCAAAATAGTGAAAGTTTCTTTCAAGTCATTCTGTCCAAAGAAAGTTCACTTTCTGTTAACTTGCAGGTTTTGACCAAAAAGAATGATTTAAATCAGGGATGGGTGGAAAACACTACAAGTATTCTCCATGAAACAGCACTGGTTTGATGATAGGTGCAGCATATTAGCCTCACCATAACATTATTTACAGTTGGTAGATACGTAGTTACTAAAAACTAATTCAAATCAACTATTTAAAATATAACAAAATTATTTACAAATCAAACATTTACATCTTTTGCCATCCCATTCTTTGATCCCCCTTTTAAAATTTCTCAAGGTATCAGCTCTCTTTAGTTCATCATCTGGAGTGCTCCACAGGAGACTACCTCTAAACGAAAGAGAATTTAGTCCTTATCGGTGTGACTGTGCTGATGGAAGCCTGCATAGCTCTTTGGTGCGGAGATTGTAAGGTATATCCTTTTTAACAAAGAACTCCCAAATATATGAAAGATTTGGATGGTTCATGGTTTTATAAAGTTCAATCATAAGACTTCGTAGATTCTTTTGGTGGACTGTAATGCTTCCAGCCCTAGCTAAAAGCTGATCAAACGATGAGTCGTAATCTCCGTACAAAACCCTCAAGGCACATTTATTTGTCCTATTTATATCTTTGTTAGCAGTTTTGCTATAAAATAGCCATATCAAGGAACAACATGAAGAATTTGACATAACAACAGATGTTAGTAGCATTTTAGCTTTCTCTTCATCGAGGAATGGTCTTATTCTTGTGAATGCACAGAATTTTTGGTTTATTTTTCGACGCAACTCCTTGACGTGGGCGTCAAATGTTAAAGGGTTGTCTATTTGTACTCCAAGGAGCCTTACCTGCTGACTCAACGAATTGTCACTCTTGAGACCTAAAAACAACATTTGAAATTTTGCTGGATTGGCACACATTCCATTTATTTTTAAGCCAATCTAGTAGCTTTCGAGGAGGAGTTCCAGCTGCTCATAAGCTACAGAATATTGGTTCCCACTGAGCCTGAATATTTAATTTGGCATGCATGCAAAAATTTCCAGGAGTCTGTTACGCGTGAGAAACTACGCAGAGAAAACTGCGCGGGAGAGAGAAGACTGCACTAGTCCTTGGGAGAATGAGCATAAGAAGCACAAGCGCTCTATGTCGTCAATCGTGTGAAAGGAAGAAATGAGAGCCCACACGATGTCAGCCAATTTTGCACACCATGATGTTTGTTTGACAATAAACGTATCATCCACATAATAACGGTACTTAAAGGGAATATGTAAGTGTATAACAGCGGCTCGAACCGCTTGTGGTCAAATTCTAGCCTATCAGATATCAGTCTTTCCTGTTGACGCAGATCAGCTACCCAAATATGGTGCGACACGTGTCATAGCCTATTTTCTTTGCATGGCTATTTCTATGAAGGGCTTATATATACTTAGATTTCCTTGAATGAAGATCATAGCTGGAGAGAGTCATCAGAAGAGCGTGCTCTTTCTGCAAGTTGCAGGTTTTGATCATAAGGAATGATTGAAATTAGGTGCTGAGGTTTCATGGATGGGTGGAGAAGATCAGGAGCATTCTGCGTGAAACAGCATTGGTTTGCAAGTCTCAAATGTAAGTAAAGTATATTAGTCCTAAATGAACCTGGACATGTATTTGACGCGCGTGCAAACCCAAAGGTGCCAGTTACGGGCCCGGGGTTACGGGTGGGAAATATCAGAGCAAACTGCGTAGGTAACAGAAGACTCTACTAGTTATTAGGAGAATGAGCGCAAGAAGCATTCTATTTCGTTAAGATCCCTGTCTAATTGTGTGAAAAGGAAGAAGTGAAGAGCCCACATATCGTCAACAATCTTATTTCGCTTCAGGATGTCTCATTGGCAATAAAAGTATCATCTACGTAATGACGGTGTTTAACGGAGGCAATCCAATTCTCTTGTTTTTTGGGTGTAATAAGAACACTTACTGCTCAGCTTCTGAACCAAATAAACGAAATGCCCAACGAAATATGTAGATATATCCGTTTTATTTCGATTTATGTTCATGTTTGCTCTTAGAAACAATTTCTGGAATGCACAACGCGCGAGCTAGCTACCTGGGTTTAAGAGAAACTTTTGCGGCTTTGCTTATTTTGAATTACTGGTTGAGAGAATTTCCTTTGTCTGCGATCGCTAATCTCTTTGAATTGTGGTTTCAATCAAAAGAAACTTATGCAATTGTCTTACAAAATCTGTCCTTGTTCCTTTTTACACCAATTTAAGGATTTGGGACCTATATAAAAGTTTTCAGCCCGGGCTGGAATTTCAGTCCGGCTAACCGGGCTGAAAATTCAGCCCCCCTCTCCAGTCATCTCTTTGTAAAACTGAGTTTGCGATCACATGAGAAAGTCTCAGCCCTCCTTGAGCTAGGCGGGCTGAGATTTCCAGCCCGGGTAAACAGGCTGAGATTTCTCATGTAATCGCAATTTTTTCCAGCCCTGGCTGAGAATTTACTGTGCACACTCGCAGTTTGAACATAGCTTCATGCCAAAGCAGAGTGACACGGAGATTCTCAAAGATGGGGTGGCAAATGAAAGCAAAGAACATTTGCAACGGGAAACTAGTGATTTTAGAGCCATTTCGAAGTCTTAAAGCTTGAAAAATTTTGGAGCGATTCTAGTAATTAATTTCAGCCCGGGCTGGCTTCTCTCATATAATCGCAAGCCAATTTCATCTCGGCTAACAGGGTTGAAATTCAGTCCGGGCTGAAAACTCTCATATAATCGGCCCTTAGTAAACTTGCCCCAAGTTCCGTGCCAACTCCAATTTCGTGAAGTCCATCTGACCGATTTCATTCCGTAATTCAACAGTCATGCTACTTCAGGGGATGGTGGATCCGAGCATAGGTTGCATATCTTTAAAAAGGTTGGTGTAAAATTCCAATAACTGTTTCTTTCAACTGAATAGCTTGGAAGGAATTTTAGCTACGTTGTAGTAATTGTACCGTTGGACTTTTCTGAATTTTTCAATGTTTTCAGAATTAGGGGGCTTTTCTCTTTTTCAAAGAACATCATTGTTTATGAATATATACTATATGGTTTGAAGCAAAAAAACTGTCACTCTTCTGGTGTACTATCTAGAAATTTGACGACGTCACATCCTCAAATGAATTGCAATATAAAATACTCTGTGAATTTGAAAAAAATTCATGATTTTTCTGACAAGTCCAATGGTAGAATTATTGCAAAGTAGCTTCAGTTCACATTTAAGGTACTCATTTGAAAGAAATATGTGTTAAAACTTTACACTAACCTTTTAGAAGATTAGGAACCGATGCTGTGGATCCAGGAACTTATGGAAAAACGGTCACACAAACGTCACGAAACGCACTTGAGGCAAGTTTAACCTTTAAGCATAGGCTACAGGGCTCTTTAAATGATGTTTGATGTAGCTAATCATCTCCCCTTTCAGAATAGACATTGACTACTGCAACTTTGGCAGTGAAGTAAACAAATGCGAAGAAGGAAGGTGAAGATGTGGAGTTGACATATTAGTTTAACTGATTCTTACAATATGGCTATATCATTACCAGAAAGAATACTAATGGCGATCTATTATTGCTTTCTTGGTATATCGGGCCTAGTCTTGAACACTGGTATATTAGTGGTGCTATGCAAGAGCAAAGACTACAGAAGAAGACCATCGACTTATTGCCTTTACAGTATCCTGATATCAAGTATAGTGGCATGCTTGTGTGAGATACCCTATTACTTGATCAGTGTTACGGCAATACTACCAGAACCTAATGGAAATGCATATGAAACTGAATGCAGAATCAGCATGTTTTTAACATACTCTATTTCTACTGTGAAAATATTCGTCTTAGCAGGAATGTCTTTTGACCGATTTATCGCTGTTTTGTATCCATATTTCTACGATGCACATGCAACAAAATTGAGGGTCGGAATGATGAATGTTTTTCTGTGGATAGCAGCGTCTGTAACTGTGTTACCCATATCAGCAACAAATGGCCTAGCCTCGTACAAGGGGATAATTGGGGCAAGCTGCGGTGTTACCCATAAACTAATCAATAAAGTGTATCTACTATTTTTGATGCTCCTAGCATTTGTTCTGCCTTCAGTTATGATGGTTGTCACAAATATCAAAGTATTCTTAGTGGCAAGAAAACAAAAAGGGCAAATTGGCAGTGAACATTCGAGGCATAGAAGGGTGAGCTCAGTTTTCGTGAGAAAAACCCAAATGACAGCTGATGAAATAATCATAGAAAATGGACATGACAATGTATCAATGGTACGAGAAGATCATGCAATTGAGAATGAGGCCTCAAGTTCTGCTAGAAGTTCGCACGAGTTCACAAGAGAGCCAAAAATGCAAGGAGTTCTTGAGAGAACGGATTCCAGTGTATCCACGGTTCAAAATGAAGGGTTGAGCCAGCATGGTAAATTTCTTACAGTAATTCAGAAAGGCAGGCAGAGCAGAACGCTTGGCTCAAGAAGTCCAAATGCTAGCAGCAGCAATTTAATGATTCCAATCAATACTTCAAGCAATGCTGGAAACTATCAGAGAAAATCTGTGGCTGAAACAGCTGTAGAAAAGCAGGAAAATAACAAAATTGATGCCAACATAAATAAAATGAGGCGTGCATTTCAGATTTCAAGGTCAAGCGTAAGACAATTCCTGCATTTGAGACGAGACATTGAATGGAGTATCGTTGGTTCTACTTTGATGTTGGTTGTAGCATTCTTTATCACATGGTCACCTTTTGCAGTGTCACGTGCATTCCAATCAGTTGTGAAGAGCTTAAGTGATCGAGTTGTTCTGTATACAGCTTCAGCCACCTTATTGGACATATTCATTAACCCGCTCATAATTCTAGTAACCAGAAAAGAATTTCGTAGAAAATTCTATAAATTGTTTACATGTAATAGTTAGTTAAATATGCATTCCAGATCTGTGATAACTTGCACTTTCTACTCCTTTTCAGCTTTAGTAGATACTTAAAGGGGCTCCGTCGTCAAACTGTAAACAAAACGACGATTTTTGCAGTATTTTGAAAGGTGATATCACACAGGATTTTCGTATTTTTTTAAATGAAAGTTGCTGTTGGGGCATTAATCACTAAGGAACAAACCAAACATTCATATCTTCTACGATTGCTCGGATATAAGTGGATTTTTAACGGTCACAGTTTATGGATTTGTTTACTGTTTGACGATGGAGCCCCTTTAACGAGCGAGCCATCATTGCACTTGAAATTGAGTAGCGAAAACAGTTATGATAAGATATTCATTGAAAGGTCACAGGTCACAGTGAAATCTTATATTACATTGCACTTTTGCAGGCCAAAGGTTGAGGGACCATTATGGAAACAGGGTTGCACTGACTTTTTAATGCTATCCGTGCCAATTTAAACTGGGGGCATTTCTAGATTAAATTATTAATTTTGATATCATATTGCACCCCTGTAATTAGACTGTAATTAGTCTGTAATTAGACTGCTTTCGGTGCTTCTAGAGACGGTAAAAGGTACAAAAGAGAAGACCGGGACAACGAAGATTTGGCAACTGCACTGTTTGGTTTTTTGCTGAGCCTTTAAAGATACGAGGAAATAAAGTTTGAAAGTAGCAATAAACCCTGTTCTATTAATTTCTTCGTATTTTGTATTAGTTTCTTCGTTATCGCTTGTGTAGGGTAGGGTGGGGGTAATGTGGGTCTACGGGGTAAAGTGGGTCTACTGAGCTTTTCGCTAGAAATATCCTTCCTCATTAAATGGAAGAAAGGCTTGCTATTTGTCTTTTAATGTCTACATAGTAAACTGCTTTTTTACATAAAACATTCCTCTTAGATGTATCTCCACTCGTTTTATAAAATAAATTTACTGAACGGCCTACTGTGCAAGAATTTCAAAACCCAGGAAAACTTTCTCCTGCCACTGTTGTTTTGCTTTTCTGGCCAATTTAATGACCATGAGGTGAGAGTTTGGTCTTTTACAAATGAAATAACGTTTATTTCGAAGTCATTGACGCGATTGTTCTTTTTATTTTTATTTTTTTACCAGGTGCGGTAATGTTGGCCTACTGAGAATTCAGCCATAATTCAAATTGAGCAAAGCCTTGAATTGCCTAAAATTTTCGCACTTATGTTCATCTTGCCACGTTGTTTTCTGTCTAAAATGCGAAAACGGGCTTCCTATTACCGCAGTTGCTGTCTTGCAACCAGTAAATTGGAGTAAACATACTGCAAACGTCTTTATTTGACTGTTATTTTATCAAATTCGATCACTGACTTGCAAGTCGCAACCATGGTGGATCACAGCATAACGACCGTAGTTTTATGTTCGTTGCGGGAACGGGATTGCTTGCGATAAAAGGCAAAGACTGTGATTTTATTGAACAGAGAATAGTTGGGAAATGTAAGTCCATTAATTTTTCTAATCATTTAGCCTTTCATATTCCGATTGTGTACAAGTTTTGAAAATAGACCCACTTTTCCCGCTCGTCGGAGAAATTTAGAGAAATTTAGAGAAATCCAAAAGAGAAATTTTTTTTTAATATTTAACTGCCTTTGTCAGAGCTGAGATTTTTTCTCAAGAAAGAAGAAGCACTGAATGTCAATTAAACGAAACTTTTGAAATGTTTTGCATTTTAGTCTCGTTTTACCAGCTATCTATTTTGAGATTTTGCTCATTTTTGACTCACATTACCCCACCCTACCCTACACATTATTCGTAAGTTCCTTAATCGTTTCGTTCATTGCTTCGTTTATACCATAAAAATATCTTTTTTGTAAGTGACCGTTGATGAAAAGTCCAGCTCTCAGTCACCAATAATAATTCAACTTTCCATACGAACTTTAGGAATCTACTGCATATTGTTTCTTGTTTTTGTACTATTTATTCATCGGCTTTTTACCGTATAAATATCCGAGGGAGGGTTGGGAATCTTTCACCCCCTAACACCAGTATATTTCAAGGTGTTGTGGCGCAGTGGTGTAATGCTCTGAGAGACATTGCAGCCAGAACCGTCAGGCGGACAGGGTTCGATCCCAAGTAGAGCCCCACCACTGGGGCGTCATGACAAGGAATCGCGGACTCGATTAGGCCTATTCTACTTCTGCGATCCCAGCGCTTGGCGCTAAAAACCACAACTTCACCTTCATTTCCACTTCTGATTCAGGCATTCAAGGGTCCTATCTCTCACCATAAGCCATAAATTCAGGTACCTCGCAAATTGTCAATATGTCTTCGCTAGGAATCGTGTGGCTCTCTGTACAAACAACTAAGATATGCAAAACTTGTGTCCTCAAACAAAGAAATAAATAATTTACAGATATTCTAGCGTCAAAGATTGTTGGGCTTGGAATACCAGCAAATTCTAGCGAAATTCTAACGAACTTTATTTGCTCATAAAAACCTCTGCAAGGAAAAGTGTAGGGAGGTGTAGGGTAGGGCATATTCGAGAATGTACATTCGAATGTTTCGAAGCACGGGATAATGTTCGAAAGCATATTGCAGCAAGTCACAATACCTTTCTCACGTCGCAGTGGAGGAGATTCTGGTTGCACATGTTATCCAGAAGTTGCGTAAATGGGTTTTTGGCTCTGTTCATGGTGTTGAAAATTTATTGTATTGAGTCGGATGTCATGTCGCCAGACCACGAAGATTCAGAATTTATGGTATTAAACCACGTCATTTATGCCACTATTCCCGGGCTTTCATAGCCCATAACGCAAGAACTAGATAGTTTCCTTGACTTGCTCCAAGTCTGAGTTCCAACGAGAGTGCGTCATGCTCGAAATTGAGACTTGTAGCAAAGTCAAATAATTTCCCAGAAATTTCTCAAGGATTTCTCAATACCTTGAGGTCCCGTTTTTGCTTGAAAAAGGACTTGATCACAAAGTTGTATGTCTGGTGACAGGTGAAATAAAGCCCACTCAAAACGAATAATATCTGCATTTAATTTAGAATGTCGACAGGATCTGGATGGGTAGATTTTGGGTGTGATGTGGACTTGCTGAAGTTTTGTGGCAGATTTTTTAGGTATAAACACGGGAGAGACTTGGGAAAGTTCAGGTGTGAATGATTTCTCTACATTATTTGCCCTCACTGTCTGATTACATCGGGTGTCTCGCTGTTTTCGGAAAAGATTTTCCAAAACAAACTGAGTTTTAGGGAGTTTTTGGGGATTTTTGCCGAAATTGAAAATATCATGAAAACTGCTGAAGTGCCCCTTTTGGTCTCATGTTAAAACACAACCTCGCCCCAGGACCTTTTGTCACATTGGGACGGAGATGAAAAGGCCCTGGGGACGAGGTTGTTTAAAACACACTGCTATCCGACTACTCTGGGGCAGATAATTTTCAGCTCAGAGATGCTAGATGCACGTGCCCCCCCCCCCCCTCTGAGAGTTCACAAAAGCAAAAACGTGCCCTTCTTGCTTCAGGAAATGCCCCTTTCTTCATCTTACTGAATAAAAGTCAAAAGTGCCCTCTGTGTCGTGCCCCCCCCCCCACCCCCTATGCTTAAGATGCTTCCTACGGCCCTGTTTTGGTGAATTTACGTTCATGGTGCTCTCAACTGCAAAAAAATGTGTCTTTGGGAATTTTAACTAGGAAAATAGTGTAGTGATATTATAGCAAGATAAAATATTTATCTTTTGATACACGTTTTTTTATATAAGAAACTGGTTCATAAGAAACTAGTACTAGGATGGCGAAAAATTTAAGAAACTCTAGTACTATGCTTGAGAATTGCTAAGAAACTTTTAAAGCCAAGTAGAAGGAAATCATGGAAAAATTGTCGTTGAGCTTTTATTTTTTTACTAATATTCATGATAAATTTATGTTTTGAGTAAAATAGAACTCTCCTTCTTGCTACAAATTGCGCTGTCTGTCAAGAAACGAATACGTGGCAGTGGTAGAAACTACATGCATCCAAAAAATAAGAAACAAATTAAGAAACTTTTTGTACTAAAAAGCTGAAATTTTTACGTGAAATTAAGAAACGTTTAGTACTATGGGCTTATCCAAGTTTCTTATAAAAGAAAAAACGTGTAGATGTCACTGTCAACGTTGCCAAGTTGCCAATGGAGGGACGGAAGACCAAATAACTTGGAGAACTTGCATTTGCAGCGAGAAAAAATTCATTTCGCGTGTTGCCTTATTCTTTTTCTAAACCAAACACCAAACACCGGCTGAATAAATGCGCCCTTCTTCCTTTATTTCAAAATATTGTATAACAGGAGTAGTAAACGTTTTTTTTAATACATGAAAATTTTAAAATAACATCACTCTCGTCAGTAAGCCAGATCTGATGACAGCCACATCAAAACAAACCGGTTGAAATGGGAATAAAAAATTTAGAAATCATAATATTTATTGTTAAAAACAAAATAAAACGCTGTACAAACCTTCTTCAGCAGGGATAACAATCTGCGTTGTTTTTTCTGGTTCCAGTGAGCTGGAGAAAAGCGAACTGATTTCGCCATCAAACACTGGTTTTGGAATGTTTGCACGCAAATCGTCCATTTGAGGAGGCCTTGTTTTCATGCCAAGCCCTTGCAGGATTTCGTTCTTTGCCAACGCAATTCGGTATTTGCGTGAATATGGATCAAGAAACTGAGATACACCAATGTTTCCATCTTCTGCTGACTGGACTTCAATTACATCTGGGATGGCGGTTGCGACATTTTCACTACTTCGAGCTATAACTGCAAAACTGCACAGGACAAAACTGAACATAAACAAAGCGGACATTCTGGTGGAAATGATTTCTTCTCTGAAGGCAGGGCAGGCAGCGTCGTTAGTTGACTAAACTGAGCAATTAAGCTTTGAAATATCACATGTTTTGGAATTGCAATCGTTTCCTGCGATGAATTTGATTTATTTGTCCAGCCCTCTTTTCAAAGTGTTGGTGTTAGCTGTGTGACCTCAGAGTATCCCTGAAGCTCTTATATTGATTTCAACATTTGCAATACGATATTGAGTCACATCTATTGGTGGCAGCATGGTGGAAGTCAATTGAATAGCAGTGGGTATGGCCAGACATCTCACTTCGTTGAAAGAATATACAGTTTGGACCAGACAATACTAAAGAAAGGAGTGCTAATTCAATATTAAATTTTTATTATCTGTTCCAAGCTCCTCCGTAGCGTCAAAAGAGTTCCTATTTGTTGACCCCATTTCTTTGGTTGACGCACTTTCATTGCCTGGGGAAAATTCTTTTGTGAAGAAGATTACGCAAAGAAAGCTTTGCCCAATTCGGTTTTGAATGCCGTGTCAGAGAATGGAGATTTGAAACAAGTCCAATGTCACTTCTTCAAAGGAAGGGGTTGGCTTGGCGGTTGGGGCGAGCTGCTTGGTACACATCAGTCGCGCTGTCAACCTTTATTCTCCTTTGTGCAAGTCTAAAAACTACGGGCCTCTAACGTGTTGCTGCTTGCTCTAACCACAGGGAATCCACTACTAAGATTGCTTCATACGGTGAGGAGGAATTGGAAGTGCGGAGGAGAACGAACGGAGGAGGAGAACGGACGAAGGAGAATCAAAAGGAAAATGCGGAGGAGAGAGGAGAGAAGAAAGAGAGATCGTGTTGCGTACCCACCCAACAAATTTGCATTTGATATTTTTGCATACTCATTTTCAAATCTCGCTTTCATTTGGAGAAAATTCTTGTAGTTTTACGAAAAACGTCTGGAACTCCCTGTTCTCCGAAAATATTAACCGAAAAGTTCACAGAAATATGAAACTCGATGGCTGGAAATGTAGCCTAGCTTTTTCAAACAGACTTAGCAAAGTTATAGGCGAAAGAAAAGAGCCATTGCTGTTCGTGGCACCAAAGTCGATTGTCACGCAGATTGTCGTATTACTGTATCTGAAAGTCATTTTTGACCTAAATTCTCTCTGTCTTATTTTCTACGTTGCATGAAGTCATGGTTGAAAATTGGGCTTTAATGAGCCATTGTCACCCGGGGTCCTTTGCGGCCACGCTACGATTTCAGACTGCCTGGAAATCAAATTTGGCCTAAACGCAAACTGTATATCCAAGGGTGTTAGGACACGAACGTGTTGATTATATATTTATTTACCTTGTTTTGATCCTTGTCTTGATTTCTTGTCTTCTTTGCTTCTCTGTTTCGTCTTCAGCTTGTGTGCAACTGAACGGTTTATTAGGCCCAAATGCCTCGTGTTATTTGAATATATCTTCCCTTCCTTGTATTCCTGTGCCTTAGCACGCCCTCGCAGAAGAATATTTTTGAAACCTTTCTTCTGCGAAGGGTTGCTAAGACACAGGAATACAAGGAAAATATATTCAAATAACACCAGGCATTTGGGCCTAATAAACCGTTCAGTTGCACACCAGCTGAAGACGAAACAGAGAAGCAAAGAAGACAAGAAATCAAGATAAGGATCAAAACAAGGTAAATAAATATGTAATCAACACGTTCGTGTCCTAACACTCTTGGTATATCCGCAGTGCAGAAGATGGACTGGCAGAACAGTTCAACTGAAGTAAGACTTTATTAGTTCAACTACTGCAGTTTGGATCCATGGTTTCCACTTAGGGCAAATTTTATTTTCAGACAGTCTGAAATTTCAGCATGCCTGCAAAGGACCTTGGTCGGCATTGGCTCCTTAAAGTCACTATTGGCGAAAGAAGATGCCGGGAAATCAAGTCTAATTTTGAAGGGAGAATGCTGCCGTTCAGGCGGACAAGACAAGGGAGCAAATATTCACCCTTAATGAGCCTCGTCAATCGAAAGACGTATCACGCGAGAATTCTCGTTACCGTTGGCAAGAGTTCTTTTTCACGAAAAAAGCCCCTTTAAAGGGAGTGTGGAAATGGTAAATAGGCTTCTCTATAGAAATAACAAAGATGGGATATTTTTAGATTGTTTTGCTCCGTGCAATTGCTACCCTCAGACAGAGTCTGGTACCCATGGTATGGTGTACAAACGCAAGCTTTTAGTCTTGCACAAACACTTTAAAACCCCCATGAAACGTAACTGAGCTAAAGAGAGATGACACACTTCTGGAGCTGCTGACCTTCTTTATTTGTGTTGGCTTTGGTACCCGGTCCGTACCGTTGGTACCCAGGGTACTTTGAGCCTCAGTTCTCTCTCGATTTTTGCTTGCTCCGATTCCATGCGTCTCCATGGTAGCACATCAGAGAGGGTTATCATATTCCTAAGTCTTATCAAGGTGGAGTAAAGAGCTTTTCGAAATTTATCTGCTTTGGATTTTAAGGGCAATTAATCTTTCTTGACCTTGGGTACACCTGGGATAATATGGCATAGCAATGCTTTGAAGTTCAGCAAAGCTGTTTATCATCAAGCTAAGTTCGTATTATTCGGTATTATTTCTTTCAATCCATAGACATGCATGTACGCGAAAAGCTTAAACTCGTCAAAGCCAAAAAATTATGTATCATTTTCTCGCAGCGCACGTCACACAACATTTAGCTTACCTCATAGGCGAGGATATCAGGGCAACACAATAACTTTAGCAGTAGTTGGCTCGCAAGATTCGACGGGTTCAAGCAGACCTCTTATTGAAGGTTTTGGGACGTCTTTTTTAAAAACAAGTCAGTTAGGGGCATCTGGTTTCAGCTTTCGCACAAACTTGAACTTCAAAAGCTCGTAGCTCCGTGAATATTGTCAAAGGCGGTAGTTCCGGCCGAAGCCTTGCAAGGTAAACACGATTTAAAACGCTTCCAACATAGTTTCCAGTTTTATTTCCAATAAACTTAACACGCAGTCGAATATTGATTTTTCGCAATTTTTTTCGGCACTGTGAATTTCCAAAATTAAGGATTTCGAGGAAAAGAGCATGCCTGAAATCCTGAAAAAGTCGTCAAAAACAGGGGATCGATTTACAGCCATTTCAAATCTTCAAAACAACGAGGAGCGTGTTTCATTTCAACCTGGGAATAGGAAACCCAGTCGGATGTCTTCAGAGCAAGTTTATAGTCCCTAGGTACTTGAAAATATTCTCAGGCAGAATGAAACACGCTCCTCGTTGTTTCGAAGATCTGAAATGGCTTCAAATCGATCCCCTGTTTTTGACGACTTTTTGGGANTAGGCCCAAATGCCTCGTGTTATTTGAATATATCTTCCCTTCCTTGTATTCCTGTGCCTTAGCACGCCCTCGCAGAAGAATATTTTTGAAACCTTTCTTCTGCGAAGGCGTGCTAAGACACAGGAATACAAGGAAAATATATTCAAATAACACGAGGCATTTGGGCCTAATAAACCGTTCAGTTGCACACAAGCTGAAGACGAAACAGAGAAGCAAAGAAGACAAGAAATCAAGACAAGGATCAAAACAAGGTAGATAAATATGTAATCAACACGTTCGTGTCCTAGCACCCTTGGTATATCCGCAGTACAGAAGATGGACTGGCAGAACAGTTCGACTGAAGTAAGACTTTATTAGTTCAACTACTGCAGTTTGGATCCATGGTTTCCACTTAGGCCAAATTTGATTTTCAGACAATCTGAAATTTGAGCATGCCTGCAAGGACCTTGGTTGGTATTGGTTCCTTAAAGCCACTATTGGCGAAAGAAGATGCTGGGAAATCGAGTCTAATTTTGAAGGGAGAATGCTACCGTTCAGGCGGACAAGATAAGGGCAGGGCCGTAGGAAGGAGCTTCGGATTGGGGGGGGGGGCAATTGTTCTCAAAACAATACAGAACAATACATCTAGTTAATTCATGTGACGTAGCACCATTGTTTTAAAATATTATTGGGGGGCTTGAGCCCCCCCCCCCCTGCCCCCCGCTTCCTACGGGCCTGGACAAGGGAGCAAATATTCACCCTAACTGAGCCTCGTTAATCGAAAGACATATCACACGAGAATTCTCGTTACCGTTGGCAAGAGTTCTTTTTCACGAAAAAAGCCCCGTTAAAGGGAGTGTGGAAATGGTAAGTAGGGTTCTCCATAGAAGTAACAAAGATGGGATATTTTTTAGATCGTTTTGCTCCTTGTAATTGCTACCCTCAAACAGAGTCTGGTACCCATGGTATGCTGCACAAATGCAAGCTTTTAGTCTTGCACAAACACTTTAAAACCTCAATGAAACGTAACTGAGCTAAAGAGAGATGACACACTTCTGGAGCTGCTGACCTTCTTTACTTGTGTTGGCTCTGGTAACCGGTCGGTACCGTTGGTACCCAGGGTACTTTGAGCCTCAGCTCTCTCTCAATTTTTGCTTGCTGTGCTTGTTCCGAATCCATGCGTCTCCATGGTAGCACATCATAGAGGGTTATCATATTCCTAAGTCTTATCAAGGTGGAGTAAAGAGCTTTTCGAAATTTATCTGCTTTGGATTTTAAGGGCAAGTAATCTTTCTTGACCTTGGGTACACCTGGGATAATATGGCATAGCAATGCTTTGAAGTTCAGAAAAGCTGTTTATCGTCAAGTTAAGTTCGTATTATACGGTATTATTTCTTTCAATCCATAGACATGCATGTACGCGAAAAGCTTAAACTCGTCAAAGCCAGAAAATTAAGTATAATTTTCTCGCAGCGCACGTCACACAATATTTAGCTTACCTCATAGGCGAGGATATCAGGGCAACACAATAACTTTAGCGGTAGTTGGCTCGCAAGATTCGACGGGTTCAAGCAGACCTCTTATTGAAGGTTTTGGGACGTCTTTTTTAAAAACAAGTCCGTTAGGGGCGTCTGGTTTCAGCTTTCGCACAAACTTGAACTTCAAAAGCTCGTAGCTCCGTGAATATTGTTGAAGGCGGTAGTTCCGGCCGAAGCATTGCTAGGTAAACGCGATTTAAAAGCCAGTGGCGGAGCCACGGGGGGGAATGGGGGGACAAGTCTCCCCACTTTTCTCTGAGGTCACTCTTCCAATTTGTCTAAATCCGTTGAGAAAATGTCTTAGGAGGGGTTAGTTAGGTATCTTCAGAGTTTGATAGGCAAAGAAGGGTGTTTCCTGAGGGTAAATAGGGCGCTTCCTGAGTATAAAACGGCCGTGGTCCTGAAAATTTTCCTAGGGGCTATGCCCC
>REGL01000915.1:84523-103924 GCA_004194395.1 Aurelia aurita complex sp. Pacific
CTAGGAGGGCTGGAAATTTCCCATGTAAACGCAATCAAGAGGGCTAGCCGTCCTAGGCGGGCTGGCGGAAACAATAGAATCAACGTAGAACAATAGGATTAAAACAGATGGCGCCATCATGTCTAGCCCTCCTAGAAGGGCTAACTTTCCATGTAAACGCAAAATAAAATCCAGCTCTCTTAGGAGGGCTAGCCCTCCTAGGAGGGCTGGCCCTCCTCATATAAACAGCACCTGAGAACTGACTTTTTCTGGCTCATTCATCACCCGGTGTAAAATTAAGTGCTTCAGAGAACATGGAAACTATTTTCATACCTTCACCGAATCGGATACGCTTCGCCAAATCAGCATCTTCTGCGCTTTCCTCCACGAGTTTCATGCTCGATGGCAATGATTTTCGAGATTTAAATTCGTCATCTTGTATCTGAGAAAAAAATCAAAATAGGGGTTGAAGGGTTAATCAAATCATACATCAAATAGTCATTATTTACTCGGTCAATAGCTAAGAGATTTCATTTTAGTTATTTTGAATTTTACAGATAATCTCTCCTGCAGAACTGGTTCCTGCAGATTTCCTGCATGTTCCTGCTCATGTTCCTGCAGATTGCTGCAGATTTCCTGCAAAAATGGAAAATGGTATGAATGGTGTTGAACAAAGATCTCAACAAATAGAAACCAATTGGGTAACTTCAGTTTCATAGAACTATTTAGAAGAGTTTTAAGCCATTACCCAGCTGTACTGCTGTAAAAGACAAAATTTTGTGAATGAGATCGGAGCCTTGCGCAACGATTCATGTTCTTTACATGAATGTTTTGAAAAAAAGACACCAAAACTGTGGCAAACAAAACCTTCCCGGGTAAGCTGAAAACGTCTCTGCGAACCATTGATTGACTGTGTTTTAACGACAGATGACTGGATGGGGACTGGGTGCTAGGCTACTTACATGCTCTCTGAAATTCTGTAGATTTCAGTTTTTCCGCCAAAACTAGGCCAATGTTTCCTAGGAACGTTATCTTTCGTTAGCCCAATTAAGCCACAAAATTTCTTGCACGTCAAGAAGTTCAAGAAAGAAATAAAATTGATACCTTTCTTTGGTTAATTTCTTTCTTCTCTTCTCGAAACTTTTTCCTGAGGACTTGATTCACGGCAAAATCGTCCTCCCAGACATCTCTTATTTCTTGGATTTTACCTAATGTAGGCGCAGCTCTCTTCGCCTTTTGCTTGTCTTCAATGCTGTGTTCGAGCTTGAACATAGCATCTGAAACAAGCTTGGCTTTGACATCTCGATCTACAAAAAGACGTTAATTGCATTCGAATATCTTCTACACTCTTTTTTTATAAGAATACTATAAATTTTTTCCAGCCTCAATATTCTTAAGAAATTTTTCGTTTTGAGCCTTAACATATTCTTAAAGTATTCTTATTTTCAAAAATCTGATATGGTTTCAGGGGAACATAGTTCAAAGAATTGTCATATCATTATGAAGAAATGATCGAACGAAAGAAACGTTTAAGCAATTGTAACAATAAGAATGTTATGAACATCCCAAAGCAGGCAATTACTCGAAAATGAGACACAAATATGCGAGCTGAGGCTGGCAATATTCTTATGATATTCTTAAAATTTGGATGATTCTGAGCCTGAATATTCTTATAAACAATATTCTTATAAAAAAAGAGTGTAATCAAATTGCATCTGAATTTTTAGGAACTTCTCTAACAAACTAAAGAACTGCCTTGGGCTGAATGTCGAGGCAGATTTTGACAATTTAGGAAATGGTTTTCAAGCTTTGACCAAAGACAACTTAATAGATATCGTAATTAGATAGTGGCTCATTATTTCGCAAATAGATCCCATTCGAGTCATTTTATCGGAAAAGCAACTCAGTGGCAGTAAACTTTGGGAAAATGAATCTCGAGCCTTCGCCAGTGCGTGAAAGAACACGTCTGCCTGGTTTCTGAGCGTTTGGTTTTAAAAATCGCTGCTGATTATGAAGAGCAATTTGTCTTCCCTTCGGTCTTAACTGCCAGCTTTTTTGTCAAATATTAAGTTATATTTTCACTTCATTCACACCATGTGGCTTCCTCCTTGAGCTGTTCCTTTATGGAAATCCACACGTTAATGTAATTGAGAAAAGATTTATCCTTCAAGCAACCATTTCATTCGTTGAATCGACCAAGAGGCTAAATAGATACATTTAAATAAAATCTTGAGGCTTACGTGCGGCAATTGTTACAGTTGATAAACATAAATCCTGGCATTTTAGTTTAATCAATAGAGAAATTTATGTTTATAAATTGAGACATGTATTGAAACTGTAGCACCCAACCCCCCCTTTATCTTAGTTGTTTTGTGATTTGTGATTGTTTTTCTTTTGTGTAGTGTCTGTAGTTATTTAAATATTATTGTTGAATTGTAAGTATTACTCGCAATGGGAGCTAGATAACCATGTGTTCTCTCCCGTTGCGAATGGTACACAGTACTGTAAATATATATTTTCGTTAGTTATTTTATGATGATATAAAAAAAATTTGACTTCCTCGTTGAAATATGAATGAAGAAGCGAAGGTATTCCATCACTCTTTGAGGATTTTATTGATTAACTACGTAGACCTTACCAGTCGTCTGGATGTTTTCCGTTACTGCAGGATCCCATCTTTCCTCTTTCCGTTTTGCACCACTCAGAATAACATATTCACAGTTCTAAAAAGTGAAAATGAGCAATTCTTTGAAACGCTGAATTATCTTATACAATAAAATTCGCAATAAACAACCTGTGATTTTATGTAAAGGCTAAATGTCTTCATATTTATAATAATGGTCCTTATACAGGATGTCCAAAAGAGTTTCCCTGGTTAAACAGTTCCAGAACAGAAACCAAGCATTGTCTCGTTTTGAGCGTCTTAAACGGCAATCTCTTGCTCATGGGCTAACTTGGATCCATATAATTCTAGCCGATTTTTTTCACTTATTAAAATACCTCAAAATATGGATTTTCCGTAATATTCACTTCAAGAAACTCTTGACTTGAACAAACAAACATCCAGTGATATTCCTTCCACGTTTTACGTCGTGGGTGTGGAGAGAATACCAATGTTTGTCAGTTTCATAGATTGGTATTCAGACTTGGCAATGTGAAAAGTGTGGACCACAGGAACTGGTCTTAGGAAGTGTTCCTTTTCTTCAAACGACAATCAAAATCATGCTTTTTATGGATAAAACAAACCAATATTATCGTTCTTGGGTCCTTTTTTGGAGTTCAAGCTCTGTACTGTTGGAATTTGTTAAAAAAGCTCGATTTCTGTGCATTTTGAGCTGCATGTTTAGCAATCTTATTGATATATTGTTTTTGGCTCTTTTGTGACATTTGCAGGTATTCTGTCTTTCAGGAAACTATTGGTGGAAAATCAATGCGCGCAGATACAGAAATAAAACTAACACTCAGATCTACGTTGGGTATTCCTATTCTACTTTCCATTAAATAACATGCTCCTTTACTAAAATAACAGCTCAAATTGGGAAACTTCTTTTGGAGCACCCTGTATAATGGGCCAAAAATTAGCTTGGAGGTTTTTAATCCACAGCTTAATTCATACAGGATTCTACTGAAGTATTCTTTATTACAATTCACTTCTTTTCTCCATCCAAGCTTCATGATATAATTGTAAGAACCAACTTCAACATCTCTAAACAAAAATTTTTATTATCCTTTTTTTACAATAAAGCAAAGAAAGACCAATAAAAAAGTTGAACGTTTTCATTGGATGCTAAATTAAGTAGTCTTGCAAAAACCTGGATTGCTGAAAATTTCCACAAAATTGTTTACCTTGGTGCAACTAATGACAACAAAAATGATTTTGAAGATCAAAATGATCGAGAATCGAAAAGAAAATTGACTCACTTTAGGATCAGTTTGAATCTCAAAATATTGATCACAAAGATGACACTTCATTCGAAATTTGTAGATTGGTGTTGTGTAATAGTTGCCAACTTTCCTCTTCTGTGCATTGTAACGAACACCTGGGTATGAGGAATAGATATGATATATTCTTTAATTAGACAAAAAATTAGTTTCTCAAAATTGGTTATCTCTTGTAAGGTGAAATGCTTTGTACATATAATAATATAATAATAATAATAATAATAATAATAATAATAATAATAATAATAATAATACAGATATTTACAGAGGAAGGCCTCAGTCACTCGAGAGTGCTTTTCATGAGGGTCCTCTATTTAACTAACTGCAGCGATTCACTTAAAACATTATATTTACATAAAATCCAAATAGTAAAAAAATAGTTAATAGGGTGCCCTACAGGGGGGACCTAAAAGAGAGGGGGCTTATTCACAAAGTCAAATAACAAGGATATAAATGATAGCTTTTTTGTTCTTTTTTGTGGTATCGGAATATTTTGTGGAATTAACACACAATTTTACAAGTCAAATACACAAATTTGACAATTTTTTATCTCAAACCACATCAAAATTAACATGAAACTTCCTTTGCAAGATAAATGGAGAATTTTTGGTAACCTCTAGCGTTTGCTATAAGTGGGGGGCTTAATAGAGAGGGAGCTTATTCAAAATTATGGCTCAGAAGGTAGGGGCTTATTAGAGATGGGGGCTTAATATAGAGGGTTAAATATAGACTTATGACGATGAGTCTCAGTTTTCTGCATTGAATTGAATGATGTTATGGCTTCAAACTGAGACTCACGATCATACTGCTTCAAAATGCAGACTAATTCAGGCCATCTCAGCCGCGTTTACAGCGGGACCAATCAGATTGCTACTTTCTTAATGATATCAGACCACATGCCTTCCAAGTGTTGATTGGTTGATTAGATCAAAGTTCGACTTTTCGAAATGACGCTCAAAGTGACATTCAACTTTTCTTTCAACGCTCGCAGGATAGAAGATGCTCAATTTTTCTTCAGATCTCTTAAGATTTAGTCTCTGTTTTGAATCAGTTTGGTTGTGAGTCCTTGTATTCAGTCAAAATGAAATATCAGATTAAAAACGTTGAACGAATACAAGGAATCACGTCGTCAGTCCAGGCTAAATAGAGCTTTTATGGTACCTACCCATGCCAATATGATTACCACAGCCATTGCACCATATATTATATGGCATTTCAAACCTGCAATTTAAAAAATGGCATGAGACATCATAAAGAGCATCAAATATGATAAATGCTACCATTTTGAAAATGATCATGATATCATGAACTTTGCCAGAGCAGAATTACAGCAAAGTATCCTCAGTTCCTCTCAAGCTATTCAACTTTTTGAAGAATTGAAACAATGAAACGAAACATAGTATTAAATTTCCTCCTACTCAGTTTCAATAGAAATTATCTATTATATAAAAACAGAATCACAGTTTCAAAGATCACATGATGATATTGTGTACCTAATGATAATGATCCCCTCATGAATTTTCCTTGCTCTCTCACGCAATGCATGTGTGCCATGGTAAGCATTTAGGGAACCCTTCAAAGAAGAAATTGAAAAAATGTAAAATTCATGAATAAAGAATTATAACAAACTTAGAAAACAGAGAGGTGCTTGTAAAAGCTCCTGTTGTTTTTCTATGTCACATACAGTATTTTTTTGCACAAATCAGTTTCATTTAGAACTAAAAATCTTTTGATAACAGTGTAATTCTTAAAGTTGTGAAATTGGATAAAAAATGACTCTCACCTTCCCAGGGTCAAAGTCTGGAGGATAGTAGTGATTTGTTCCTTTTCTTTCACCCTAAAACAGAGTTGATAAATCACAGATAAGATAAGATATAGCAGTAATAATTTAATGAGCAGGCAAACCAAATAATAGCTATATGTATATAATTGAGTAGTATAAGTATGGGCCTAAAATTGGATAAAGGTTGAAATGGGCATTTCCTTTGTGACTTGTGAGGAGCAGTTCCCCCTCACCTAGTTATATGGAAAATAATTTTGCAAGTAACATATTCATACTTACCATTCTTGAGCTTCAATTCAGTAAGTTAGGACGTCGTCGTTGTTTTTCAGAGTTATTGATCGACGTTCTGCTGTTTATCGTTTACGTTGTTGTGTAGTGGTTGTTGTCGTTTCTTTTTTTCATTGCTATACGTCACCTCGAGGCTGTGTGCCCCCGAAATTCCCTTCCAATGAAATAAACAGCGTCAAGTTTTATTTGCGTCCAAAATCAAGTAGTAATATCACGAGAAAATAAAATTTACGAACAAAAATTTTGTTCAAAGAGATAGATAAAGCCATTTCTATGGATAGAGCCGTCTCAAGTTTGCAATGCAACGCAAGGAGAAAGAAATTAACTTTCCTCTGCGGTGGATAATGAAAAAGAGGTCAATGGCCTAGCCAATAAAATGAAAAATTGCAGAAGATAAATCTTTGCAGCTCTGAGCAAGGAAGATGGAAGAAGATGGATAAAAACTGACGGAATTAGCCGCAAGAAGAATGATGGCCGACAAAAATAACCATGCATTGATTGCTACAACAGCTGTAGCTGCTTCTGCAGGGCTATTTACAACATGGAAGCTGTACAAAGATTGGCAAAAAATGCAAGTTGAGAAAGCAAGAAATCTTCCAGATCATGCATCCGAAATTGACCCAAAAGATCTTGCCATCTTGGCAACCTCAAGTAATTTTGCTTTGAAGAAGAGTGCAGAACAAGTCCTTCTCGATCGTATGATGACTGGGGAGCACTTAGAATTCCTGCTGAATCAATGCACTTCGCCAAATCAAACAGAAATGAAAAAAGCCATGGCAGTGTTGAGTCTCATGTCAAAGTCTAGAGAATTCAAGCAAATGTTGGTGAAAAATAATGTCTTTGAGGTAATTTCCAAAAGCATCAACATGATGTCAGATGGTTTCAGAATGGAGAAATTAGATCTAAGATGTTACCTTGATTATGAGGTACAAAAAACACTGCAACTTTGCATTGTCACCCTTCTTGATATTGTTGCAGATTCAGAGGGAAAGCTCAAGAAGTTTTTCAAAACCTGCAAAGAGCTTATTGCCTTTTTATTGGAGCTCATTTGTGATCCTTCAGACAGTATTTCCTCAGATGTTAGAAGATTATCAATACTGATTTTACAACAAATGATCCAACATGAGGAAATGAGGTGCAACCTGATTAGTTATGGCATGATACAGCGCATATCTCTTTGCTTTCTGAGAACGTTAGGTGATCCCTGGATTTCAAGGAACTGCCTTCAGATTCTTGTAATGCAAATAAACTTGTTTGAGGATTATGTGACAGAAGAGTTCTTACAAGAAATGGCACAACTTGGTATCATCCCTGTGTTAATTGGTTGTTTGAAATCAGAAGATCCTGATCTCATTTATTGGAGTACTGCACTTATTCATGAATTTCTTTTGAAAGATTTGCACAGAGGTAAGCTATTGTCAAGACACATCATCTACTTCAATGCTGTTGCAACTGACTCATTTATCCTGAGAAACATGTGTGAAAAACTTTAATAGCTCTAGAGCTGTTAGACTGTAGGAAGAACAAACATAAATGGAAATGGAGATTAAAGGTTAAGCCCCAAATAGAGATATTTGCTTTGACAATTCTGTTTCAACTTTGATGAATTGCATCTAATTTTGTTTGAAATTGCAAAATCAATGCATGTTCAAAAAAAATCTGTGACAGTCTCATGGGTATATAATCTAGGGGGCTAGGGAGATGCAGCCTTGTAATGCTGGTACAATTTTCATAAATCATTGACATAAAAGATCCATGGATTAGGCAACCTGTTCAAAATTTTCTGCTGGAATTCCATCAAAAAGTTTTCATTAAAAATAGTGTTGATAGGCATAAACACAATGAAAAGTTGCTTGTTAAGCTGATGGAAAGCAAAAAAGTTCTGTTTGCTTTAGTGATGTTACCCTTCATTGGCTAATTGATTCATTGATCAATTGATTGATTAACTTATTTATATGTTTATTCATTAATTGTTCAATTCATTCTCTGCAGGTGTTATTGCCAAAATTCCAAATCTTGTCAAAACATTGTACCACATCCTCATCAGCAGTGAATCAAGCTTACAAAGGCTGATCTTAAGGATCTATTGTTTCCTGAGCATCAATGATGACAATTTCAAGAAAAGATTGCTGAATTTCAAACCATTGATGAAGAGAATGTCAATTTGTTTGGCTTCAGGAAATAATGATCTACTGTATTGGTCTTTGCTGTTGGTTCATGATTTAGCTATGATGGGTAAGTTGACTTTGGTATGAATTAATGGATGGTCTTCTTCAGTGTTTTCTGTTCAAGTCTCAAAGAAGGCAGCGTTACTTTCTATACATATTAGAGACTTTGTCTGTTTGCCTAGAAAACCAAGTTACAGTGACAGGAAATGATAGTTTAGATCTGTTAGGAGTCAGGAAGCAGCTCTTCGTTAACTTTATCAAGGGATGAAATTTTTGCAGCACATACCTTGTGTCCCATAAAAAAGGAGACAGGTTTGGTTGGGTCCAGCGATGAGAATTTAGCTTTAATCAATGGCTAATCAATTTCAGAATGTCCTTGATAGTTACCTTGAAACCTCATTTGTTGATATTGTTGCTTTGGGAGCTGAAATGTTGATCTTGAAAGTTCAAAGTTGCCACTATGTCCAAACCAGAGCTTTTGGTCTTTTGGCCTAAGCAAATTTCTGAAGCACAGCGAATAAATAAAAAATGCTCTTCTTCAGTGCTTTCTGTCTAGGTCTCAAAGAAGGCGGTGTTGCGTTCTGTACACATTAGAGAGACTCTATCTGTCCTTATGATCATTTGTCAAGCTTCCTTTGAATCCTGTATTTTTGAGAATTTTTGATCTGATGAAAAAGTTTGCTGGCATTATTGAGAGCAAATATTTTGATTTTCAAAGAGGTTTGACATATGATTTATAGCTGACCTAGACCAAATCAAAAATATACCCTATTGGAACCTTTTTGACACATGCTGTTTCATTGTGTAGATAAAAAACAATGGGTGCCGTGCATAGGCATTTTCTTTAGCCTATTTATAGTGTCTGTATCCTTTGCAGTAAGTATCTCTTACCTTGGAAAAATACAGACTAAAAACAAATCTTTTCTTGGTAATAATCAAATCACATTTTCATTGATGATTTTTCTAAAAGTTAATGTTGCATTTTTATTAGAGTATGAGGTACAGTATAGCTGATCTACTGTATACACCACATCTTGGTGATCAATTTTCTTACAGGGAAGAATGCAGTTCTGAAGATGATGAAGGCAAATGAAGATTTGCTAAAATCAATCATAACATTGGCTCAGGCAAGTGTGGATGGACCATGTGATGTTAAGCTGGTTGCTGAGACCCTGGGGTTCTTCTGTTCTTGTGGTAATCTATCACTGTTTTTACAAGTGTTTTTATGTCCCCAAGACACCTGCAATCGTGAATTTAAGTTCCTGAGTTTAATCTAGCAAGAAACGACCAATGCTAGAATTTGCCCAACCTGAATGCCCACCTTTCAATTATTGTTTCCATTGCAAAGGTCCGAGTTTTTTATCATTAGATGGGAGTTTACTGATGCAAACATGCTGCATTACTGGAAGACAGAAACTACTAATATATGTTAATTTACTTTGTATGTAGCTTTATGCTTCACTTCAAGCAACCATTTCGTTCTTCCGCTTCCTTCGTTTTCACCTGTCCGCCGACTTTATCTTTTCGTACTTCTTTCCTACAGTTGTAGTTAGAAGGAAAAGGGTATAAATACATAGTACTCGCCGGCAAGTAGAGGAGTTGAAAGTTCTCTATCCAGGCCTAGCGAAGCATATCTCTACTTGAATATGTGGTCCACCTTTGCAACAGTATATTTCTATTAAAAAAACCTGGAAATGCCTTAAATCCTTCTGTATTCACAAATATATATCTCAATATGCTTTTTCAAAAGAGTGATGATATTCAATTTTGTCTTATGTTTATATTGTGTGCTTGTTTTTGCAGTCAAGCTATACACTGTAGTTGGTAACTACCACAGCATGTGTCTAGTCTCTTCCTCTTTTTCAGAATCTTTGCACAAAAAAGTCGTTGAAGCTGGATGTATCAAAGTGATTTTACAACTCTTGAAGTCAGATAACACAGAATTGCAGTTCTGGGCATCATCTCTACTCCTTAATCTTGCAATGTCTTCTGACGATGCTAGAGGGAGGGTAATTAAAGATGGAGGTATTGGCTTGTTGCTAGAGATGGCCGTAAAAGAATCAGAAATGCCTCAAATCACGGCTCAAGCTTCAAAGATCCTTGTGATGTTAGGATTTACAGGTATGTTTGTTATGTGTGTATGTAAATAGATTTCCTTTCCACTAGCCCGAGTCAAAACAAAAACGGGTTAAAAGTTATCCGTTTTCGCGTTGCGTTCCCGCTAACCCAGTTAATAAACGGATAGGTTTAAAAGCGGGTCTCAGAGTGGATCAGTTTTAACCTGGGTAGATCTTAACCCACCTATGGGTTAGTGGAAATGCATTAAACGGATAACGTTTAGTCCAGTTGCAACAGCAACAACATGTTCTACTTTTGGCCCTTCAAATTAAAGTTGAAACGACAAAAAAGAGGGATATAAAGCCCAAGGTCTTAAAAGTACAGACCAAGCTTGCGAGGTTGGTGCATTAAAACTGAAGGCGCTATATTTTCCTGTACAACAACAAAGCCAGTTAGTATGAGTTTTATAACCTGATAGCTTCTAATTTTGATTTATATCATTTAGTCAAACGCATTTGCAGTGGCGACAAAAATGCGTCCTTGCATCGTATTATACAGGGCTAACGGAAAGCCGCGGGAAATGTGCGTGTATTCAATGGCATTAGCGGGATTCTTGTATTGCCTCGGTTTTGAAATGTCAGTCAGTTAATAACATGTGATAGTCCAAACTTGACATGAAGGTCAATCATGGGCCTGTAAAAGATCAGCATGCGTTTAGAATCCTATCATTCAGCACCATTTCGTGGACGCTCTGGTATAACGTTTATTTCATGATTTATCGAGATTACATCTTTCTTACAGATGCGAAATTACAAGTAGATCTGAAATCAGGATTAGATTCAAACATACGAATAGATGGCAAAGAACACAGCCCAATGAAGCGTGGAATCAATTTGGTGATTGTTGATTTTCTCAATTTCAAGATAAGCAAGGGAAAGGCGTTTGATTTAGGCAACCCTGTTGATGCTGTAAATCTCTTGGCAGAGCTGAAGAATCATCGACGAAATGAACTCCTGTTGCTTACTACACAAGGAAAGGTCAATTCATACATCACAGGTTTGTAAGTTTATTCCTTTATTGGTAGTTGTCTACAGGGTGTCCACAAAATATTGTGCCCCTTTTGTGCGGCTACTGTGGAGGAGCTGTAGCTTTTATTTTCTCGGTCTTCGTCCAATTGCATTAATCAGCCTTCAACTTAGACTGCGTTTACACGATGCCGGCATATTTTGAAAACGGTGAAAAAATGTGATGGATAGGCCTCCCGTTCACAAGAAAACGGCACTGTTACAGACCATACAAAAAAACAGGAAAGTGACATTTTTAGGACACGTTATGCGGAGAAAAGGCATGGAGAATCTATCGCTGACTGGGAAAATAGATGGCAAAAGAGCAAGAGGCAGACAGAGAATGACATATTTGAGCAACATCAAAGAATGGACCAACACGGCAAATGGAAATGATCTCATTCAAACATGTCAAGATAGAGAAGCTTGGAAGAGCATGATCGTCAACGCCCTCGCGCATGACACATAAAGAAGAAGATTTTAAAAGCGGAACTCTAACCGGCTCATTTTGAAAATGGTATTTTGTCGGTATTGTGTGAATGTTAGCTCAAATTTTGCTACCGTCACATTTGTCACTGTTTTCAAAATGTGCCGGCATCATGTAAACGCAGTCTTAGAGTTCGAGATCTTGTTTGAATCAATCTGACAAGTGGTTGCTTATTTAGGGCAGAGAAAAGGCAAAATAAATGGTTGCTTCAAAAACAGCATCTCTACCGGGTGAGTCAGAAAAAAGAATCCCCGCTTGGAAGGCCATTGCACAATTGATAATAAAGCAATAATATTGAAAATTGTCTTGTTTTATTGCCAATATGTTCAATTAGGCTCAGTAATTTACCCGGCCTTAATCGGCCATTCCTTCCAGTTGATATGGGTGATTTTCTGCAGACAGCCCCTTCCAAAACCTGCAAAATCGGATGAAAACAATGAGCACATTTTCCTTCCTAAAATTGATGACACTCGCATAAATTCATGTATTTTGTCCTCTTGGGAGAATGGAATCCCCTTAAATTGGTCATCGATACCAGGGGGAGGACTTGTTCATCCTCCCAAGAGGATAGCACGTGCTAAAGAGTCCACAAGTGATTGCTGTAAGGCCATTGTAAGGCAGAAATGTCAGGGAAATCTGTTTATGATTTTGGGCACGTTTTGAAGGCTTTTTGAAGAGGCTCTCTCGAGAAAATCCCTCATGATTTCAGAATGGAGTGGCCGATTTCAGTTAGGCAAATTTTATAGTAGATTTGAACATTTCTACCGTTAAACTATATATATTCCGATATCATTGTCTTAATATCCAGGGAGCCGTGACCTTTCAAACGGGGATTCTTTTTTCTGACTTACCCGGTATTAATATTGTTCTCCTGCAATGTCAAAATAAGTTAAATTTTCAAAGAAAGGGTTCTGGCATTGTAGTTGAAATTTTTCTGTTTTCTTTCACCAGCGTTTATCGCCAGCGATCGTATTTGATTGTGCGTGCTGTATGCTAAGTTATACTTGAAGGGATCACATTTTCTTGAGAATCAAAATACTGAAGTACCAGGTGAGCCAGAAAAAGTTCCCACTTTCGAAAATTCGTAGCACCACAAGTACTTCGTGGATTTGAATGATTCCAATTCTAGTTAAAAGCCAAAAGATCGAAGTATTTTTGTGATTTTTCTCGTCTTCTTGCGAGCACTGCAAACATAAGTAAATCCAGCTTTACAAAATTTCATGTTTGCAAAATGACTGAAAAGGGCCTAAAACACTTGATCAAATTGTTAGGACCCTCCTCACACAGAACAATACACACGGGCGTTTCACCTCTCTCAAGAGTCATAAGACATAGATTTTCAAACAGATACTGAAGATTTTCAATCCCATGGTAATGAATGTGCAGACGATATCTCTCACCCATGAGAAATTGCAGTTTCTCTATTGTTCTGAGTGAGGAGTCCTTTATGATTTGATCAAGCATTTTAGGCCTTTTTCAGTCATTTTGCAACCATCAAGTTTTTGTAAACTTGAATTTATAAAGTTTTCCAGTGCTCGTAAGAAGGTGAGAAAAATCACGAAAATACTTCAATCTTTTGGCTGTCCAGCAAATATTGATTCATTCTGTTCCATTCAGTACTCTCGATGCTATGAATTTTCAAAAGTGGGAACTTTTTTCTGGCTCACCCGGTATTTTTGCACCTTTTTCTTGCAATTTGTAGCACCGAAAGTGTAGTTATATTATACTTCACGAAAATGTCTTGGTTGCGAGATTCTTGAAAACAATAACACACAAGGTCAGTTCATCTCCCTCAAGGATTATGATAAATTTTCAAACAATTATCAAAGTTTGCAATTCCATGGCAATAAATATACCAGCGACTTTGGCTCTTGTGTGTAAAAATAAGTTCGTTTGAAGTTTTATTTTCAAACTTGCGCGTAAAAAATCTGATTATCTCCTAAAGTTTTGTAAAACGGAAAACTTTCAAAGTCAGTCGTTATGTTTTGTTTTTTTATTTTACTTGTTCTAATTCGAACTAAAAGGTACCAAATTGTTTTTTCTTCCTGGTTTAGAGGTTCAAAGTGTCAACATCTTCTTTGTGTTGGAGGAGCTCGGTTTGAAATCAAAATTGCTTGAAGATGATGGTTCTTGGTGTATCATTGCACAAGCAAAGGGAAACAGCCCAATAGTGCCCATATCTGCAAAACAGGGACCAAACAATGTGGATTTAACAATAGCGATATCTCTTGGTATGTATCTATATGTTTTATGTCATCAGCTGAAGGTCATGAGTCTGGTATGTTTGTGAAATGGTATCTTAACATAACAGTACATTGTGAAATGAGTTTCGTCAGGGCAGCTGTGTTACTGTCAAACGTCTTGATTAATGTGCACAAATACTGTAGGTTGTGTCAGGGAAGCTGTGTACTGCAAAATGATATTTTCATATTGGCTGCCACACAGCTGAATTAATAGATTGGCCTTATGTATGACTTCCAAAGAAGTTTGAAGTTAACTCTTAAACGGCATAGATAATTTATACCAGAGGGAATAAGCAGAGCACTGTCTTCAGTGCAACCTGGACTGTGAGACAAAACAGAAATCAACATCTCAGGCCCATCACAGCACTGCTCATGTACATCCTTGATCCTTTAAACAATTACCTCTGATTTAATACAGATTCCAAGGGCTGAAGAAACAAAACAACATTTCAATTTTTAATCATTTTTAAGATCTGGTGACTTTTTAAGCTCATGTTTTACAGTTAATCAGAAAAATTGCTTGTGAGGTCAGTATTTACAAATTAAAGGGGTGTAAAGCCCATTTTAAACAGGATAATTCTTTTGTCTATCGTAGCTGCCCAAGTAAACTCATTTGTTGAAGAAGATTTGTTGAAACCTCTTTTGAATATTCTGATGAGTACACCAGCTGGGAGTAGTATCAGTAAGGTACCAGAGCTTGAAATATTGTCAACATTAGCAAGGCATGAAGAACACCAAAAAGGTAAAGACTATTATAATTCAATAATCCAAAACATGGTATGGAACTCAGGTTTACCTGGTGTGTTATAAGCTCGCCAGTAATTTTAACGAAGTTGCCCTACCTGTAGTCTGTAGATTTCGAAAGGACAAATGCAAAAACTTTTTATCAAGGGCTGGAGATCTAGATTTGATAATTCTCAAGTGTTAGCTAATTACTTATGAAAATGAAGGATGAGATTTGGCAGTTTTAGCTCTTGATTAACTTCTATTTATGCATTTTGAACGCACTGGTTTCGCTTTGTTGAATTTCACGTGAGACATAAAGCCGTTTTATTACACTTTGTATCGTCAATTACAACACCGGGTACTGCAAATAAATCACTTATTTTTATTACGTATTTCTGAATGGCCCATGTCTATATCAGCAAAATAGAAGTGTTCGTTACTCGCCACTTTATGCTTAGTTTGTAGTCATAAATGAGAAATTCACCGATATTTCATTCATTCTATTTCAGTGATGTTTTCAACGGCTGGCCTTCTCGAATACCTTTCAGAGTTGATTTGGTGTTTTGCTTGCTTAGAAACTGATCAGTTATCAACGAAGCCACTCATGATTGCCCACTGCATTGGAGCAATGAAGATATGCCATTCTCTGAGTACCAACTCGGACTATCGTGACAAACTATTCCACGGTCCTGCCTTGGGTGCTATCAAATCATTCCTGATAACAAACTGCAATGTTTTATTGCTGAATTTGAAAGAAAGTGCAGAGTACATAGAGAGAACCGCTTCAAGGTATTACCCGATTTCTTCTGCCGATGACGTATTTATTGGAAGCGAGACCCCAAGAGATGGTTCAGAGGCTGGAAGCAAGTTCGGTGTTTACTCAGAATGGTCGCAAAATGTCATGGCTGCGAGAACTGAAAGTGATGTTTCTAGAAACGTCGATTCTGTTGGGAATGCAGAGCTACTGGAAACTCGAAAGAAGACATCATTTTATGAGCCTAAGCATTCTGAAGTGCAAGACGATCGGTCAGACCTGATATCGCCATTTTGTAGGGATCCGAAAGCAAGGGCCGATGAGATAGAAGAATTAATTGCACAAGTAACATTCGAGAAGACGTTTAATAAAGATAGAGATGACCTTTCTGCCGATGACAGAAGCGAATTTCGTCAAAAGATTAAAGAGGTACTTGTGAAAACCATGTTTTTAAGCCGCTCATTAGCTATTTTATTTTTTGTGTTAACGTTTTCTTTCTTTTTGTAAAGCAAATGAAGTCTACCGGTTGAGCCAGAAAAAATGCCCATTTTCCAAACTTCATCCCATTCATAGCACCAAGACGAGTAGGGTAAGGTGGGGGTAATTTGGGTTTACGGGGTAATTTGGGTCTATTTGCATTTTTCGCTATCAAAAGGATCGTAAGTTGGAAATCGTTTCATGGCTCAGTAGGTGAACAAATCTATACTCCTAGCAGTTGTTTAAGTGGTGTCGAAGGATAATTGGATAATTTCCAGTGCTTCAATTTCCAAATTTCCCCTGAAGTATGATTATTATCTCACAGCCTAAGAAACTTTCGATTTACGCCAATGTACGCTTTATTTTTGGTCAGCAAATCATGATGGATCTCAAGCTCAATCATTTGGAAGGGTGTTCAAAATTGTTCGTAACTTTTTTGCAATTCGGTAGCGATTATTTTGCAAGCTGGGGTAACTTGAGTCTACTGGGGTTTTGCTCAACGAGTCCAGTTGTGCAAAAATTGACAATGGCTCCCAAACCAGAGCAAAAATGAAAATAATATTGCAAGTGCATGTATAAACCGAAAACAATGTTTGGAAAAAACTTCCGTTCATATTTCAGCGCAAATGCAAGGATTTATTTCTCTTAATTCTATTTGGAAGGAAAATTTTGTTTAAATTTCGACCCTTCGTATCCAGGTGTCAATAAAAAGTAACGGACCCTATTGTAACATTATCTATCCTTGCTTGGCTCACCCGGTACATTCGATGTTTCATCTCAGATAAATTCTGACCAAATTTTCAATGGACTGTGATTTTTAGTTAGTCCTAATTTTCATACCGTAACTCTCGAAGTTGATTCTAAGCCATTCAAAATTTTTGCGAAATCACAGCATCTACATTCTCTGCAACCACTCTGCACTGGTGATACTTTAACAAAGCAAATACTTTCAAAACTATCTTGGAAACAGTATAAGAAGTTATCTGCAAGTGGCTTGAGCAACTGACGGGAAATTGCGAGACACGACGACGAAAAAATAGCGAGACAAGTTTCAGCAAGTTTCGAGAAACGTGGGCCTAAATTTGGTTAGCACGTTCCTCAAGAAATTCGTAAGAGATGGCCGAAAGCAACAAATTAGAAGTTGAGATTATCAAGGCCATACCTGAAATAAGAAAAAGCCATAAAAAGCCAGCTATTGATACCATCACCAAGAGATTTGAACAGAAAAGTAGTAGCTATAATGCAGGAGAAATAACAGAAGCTGTTGAGCGGCTCATCAAGCGTGGCCAGGTGGAAAATCGGGGGAAAAATGGAGAAGAATCCCTTTACGTGGTGACTCCTGACATAATACAAAGGCCCAAACCATGTCCCTGTGCCAATACTAAATGTACCCCGTACGAAGAATTTATTTTGCTTCAAAAACAAGTGGAAACCCTCCAAAAGGCACCAAGGAGTAACCATGGAAACAACACAAGTAAACAATCTGAAAAGGAAAAAGAACTGAAAGAAGAGTTATTGTTGCTGAAAAAAGAAAACGAATCGCTCAAAAATGAAATTAGGAGAAAAGATCTTTTAATTGATAGCATGGAGAAAACGGAAGAACCACACATCAGCGAATTCCAATTCCCCAAGAGAAGGAATGTTGCAAAGATTTATTCATCGAATTGCCCATGGGACTACATTTCAACGAATAACAACAGGTTTACACCCATAGCCCCGCCACTTGAAGATGCGTCTTTAACAACAGAACTTCAAACACGAGACAATGCAGTTCAACCGAACGAAAGTGCTGCGAAAAGTTCAACTACTGGGTTAAACAGAATCAAAACATCGGCAACTCACAACGATTCTACCAGAACCTCTATCGATAAACGGAAGAAAATGAGATCCTGGATGAGGCCATCAGTGCACAATTCAACCGAAATTATTGGAGACTCGATGGTGAAGCACATTCAAGGCTACAAAATGAGTGAAGCAACAAATGGCCAGGAAAAGATCTTTGTAAGGGCGTTTCATGGTGCAAAACTGGATGACATGAATAGTTATTCCGTGCCAACAATGAAGAAAAACCCAAGAAAAATCGTAATACATTGTGGTACCAACGATGTAAGCAGTGGCACAGCACCAAATGAAGTTGCCCAGGAAATTGTCGATTTGGCAACAAATCTCAAAAGCCACGAAAACGAGGTATTTGTATCGAGCTTAGTTCCAAGAGGAGATCGATGGAATGAACGTGTAAGTCAAGTAAATAACATTTTGAAGGCTAATTGTAACAGAGAAGGACTCCCATTTATTGATAACTCTGACATAGTACCGGCATACCATTTAAATCGCAGTAACTTGCACTTAAACTCTGAAGGGACACGTATGCTAGCCAATAATTTTTTGAGAGCTCTAGGCCATTATTGACTATCATATAGAGAAGAAAGAGCGCGAACTCCCAGTATTGTAAATAATAATTTAGAAGACGAGAATGTTATTTCGGACGATGTAAATAACGGGCCAGATATCTCAGGGGTAGAAACATCTACGCCTGATACCTCCACAGATAGAGCTATAGATGCAAAATCTTCATTAAAATTGTTGAGACTAAGAAACATTGATAGGGTGATCATTGGATATCTTAATATAAATTCCGTTAGAAATAAACTGGATGCGCTAAGGGAAATAGCTTCACAGAATGTAGATATACTCATGATTGCTGAGACAAAGATTGATGCTACCTTTCCAATGGGGCAATTTGCCATAGAGGGATTTGCAACTCCGTTTCGCTTAGACAGAAATGCAAATGGCGGTGGCTTATTGGTCTATGTACGAAGTGATATACCTTCACATCAGTTACATTCTTTCAAATTTTCCGATGGCATCGAATGCATTAGTTTCGAAATAAACTTGAGAAAAAAGAAATGGGTACTGTTTAGTGTTTATCGACCACCAACTCAGTCACAAGATTATTTATTTGAAAACTTGGGTCGTGCACTCGACCACTACAGTGAAAATTATGAAAACTTTATGTTCATAGGAGATTTTAATATGACTGAGACTGAGGAGCAATTGAAAAATTTTCTCGACCTTTATAGTCTCAAAAATCTTGTCAAGGAACCAACGTGCTATAAATCACATACACCAAGATGCATCGATCTTGTATTGACAAACCGAAACAGGAGCGTGCAACAAACTACTACAGTTGAAACTGGCCTGTCAGATTTCCATAAAATGGTTGTTACTGTCCTTAAAACCACTTTTCCTAAACAAGGACCAACTGTAATTAATTATAGAAATTACAAAAATTTTAACGAAATTGTTTTTAGGAATGAACTACGAGAGGAATTAGGGAAAATAGGACCATCTGATTTGAATTACAGCTCTTTCGAAACTACTTTTGATAAAGTTCTAGACAAACATGCTCCAATAAAAAAGAAATATGTACGA
>REGL01000915.1:112003-126676 GCA_004194395.1 Aurelia aurita complex sp. Pacific
GTTCGAATATCCCATACTTTTAATAAACCATCCATTCCAGATGTTACCATATATCTAAAAAGGAACAAGATGCAGTCTTTCATTCGACGCAAACATTGTTTAAAGGGGGTGTGCAAGATTTTTGTAAAAAATCGAAAAGTACGGGACAACCCACGCATGTGACTAGATAAGGCCTTGGGTTTTTAATGTCGGCCAGTTTCATCGCAGCTTCTACGTAAGTTTCATTGCAGTGTTTTCTTGTCTATGTCTATGAAATATGATGGGACTTTTGATATCCATTGAAACGTTCCCTATTAAAACGTTTAAATATTCGGCGTTAGAAAAATAGAGCAAATCTTCCTTCAAAGTTTTGATCACCGAGATTGTCGCAGATACTTTGGATTACTATTCTATTCCTTGTGTGCAAAATCGCCATTAGCTATGTTGTGTTTATCCTAAACACATATGATGATTTGACACGCAGCGCCACGCAGAGAGGACGGGTTGTATGACCCCTTTAAGGGGAAAGCAAGGGTAAATTGTGGTAAAGCAAAATTCCAGGTTTCTGAAAAGACCAAGCGATTTACTTTTCTGAAGAACATATTTCACATCTGTGAATGCACTTAATCAAATCAAAATAAACAGAGAAAACAAATATTATAGTAGGCTGCGTTGAAGGTGTCAAATCTATTCTTGAGGCTGTCAAATCGCTTTTTCTTAAAGAGAACCGTATCCTTTCGTTTTATAAAATGCACTTTTGCTGAAGGGAAAATAATTTTTGCATCTTCATATGCAATGGTTATGCCTTGTCAGCTATTTCAGCCTCTGCAACATTCAAAACATAACTTTGAGTCGGGAAAGACCTGGAATTTACAGTTTGATTTTTCTAAAAAAGTTAAAGGGTCTGTTTCATTCAGCATGCATTGCACTGCATTGTATTGCATTGCATGCATTGCATTGCATTGCATTGGGGGTGCCCCTTGCATGGCCTTTGTTGTTGGCATTTGCATCCTTTGTTGTCGCCATTTGTATATGGCTGCATATGTAATTTATCAACAAATTCTTATGAAATTATATGTACATGGTGTAAATTAGATTCTTTTTGTTTCTTTAAATCTGTGCAAATACCAATTTTAGATAAATGTACGAATAAATGCATGAATGAATGTATTAGTGAATGAATGGATGAATGAATACATGGAAGCCGGACCTTATACTGTTTTCACATTGATCTGTTATTGAGAATAAATATTACTTCAGCACAAGGATGACGACAATAAACCTGTGGTATACCGGGTGAGCCAGAAAAAAGTTCCCACTTTCGAAAATTTGTAGCACCACAAGGACTTCATGGATTTGAATGATTCAAATTCTAGGTAAAAGCCAAAAGATCGAAGTATTTTTGTGATTTTTCTCGTCTTCTTACGAGCACTGCAAATATAGGTAAATTCAACTTAAAAAAGATTTGATGGTTGCAAAATGACTGAAAAGGGCCTAAATCACTTGATCAAATCATTAGGACGCTCCTCACACAGAACAATACGCACGGGCGTTTCACCTCTCTCAAGAGTTATAAGACATAGATTCTTATACGGATACTAAAGATTTTCAATCCCATGGCAATAAATGTGCAGAGGATATCTCTCGCCCTTGAGAAATTGCATTATCTCTGTTGTTCTGAGAAAGGAGTCTTTTATGATTTGATTAAACATTTTAGGCCTTTTTCAGTAATTTTGCAACCATCAAGTTTTTGTAAACTTGAATTTGCCAATTTTTCCAGTGCTCGTAAGAAGGCGAGAAAAATCACAAAAATACTTCAATCTTTTGGCTGTCAAGCAAGTATTGATTTATTCCAATCCATTCAGTACTCTTGATGCTATTAATTTTCAAAAGTGGGAACTTTTTTCTGGTTCACCCGTTGGTATTAAATCTCAATCCAAATGATGTTTCCTTCTTCATTATTCATTTGACTTGAATCAATTTACCAAAATTATGAATTAATGGCCCTGATATTATTTCTTTCAGGATCTGCTGACATATCCGAAGTCTTATACTATGAAGTTATGTGTAGCAATGCTGACGAATCATGTCAGTTTGAGATTGGCTACCAGTCAACTACAAGAAACTGTAAATCAACTTGCACAGTCAAGGGTCACTCTGTTTGCATATCAACACAAAATGGAGACGATAAATCTAAAGAAACGATCCAATTCGAGGAAACAATTGGCTGTGGATTATTATGGCCTTTGAAGAAAATATTCTTCACTGTCGATGGTGTAGGCACTCAGTTTTCCACTGATCTCGTTGAATCTGGAGAACCATGGATTGAAAATCTTGATGAAATAATCCCTTATTTCTCACAAAACAGACTACGAGTAAACTTCGGTCAAAATTTGTTTTGTTCACAAGCAATGAATGTGTCAATGTATAGAAGAAACTGCACCCAGTTGTTATATGATGTTATCCTTGCCAGCGAAGAGAGCGTGTAATATACCATATGATAAGCGATTTATTCAATGAAAAAGTTGCAAAGCTTGAACTACTATCAGTGGAGTTTGGACCAATATCATTTACCTTGAGGACTGGTGACATTGCGAAAAACAAAGACCATATGCTTGACTTCAAATTGCATTTCCCTGATAATTGAAGTAATTGCATTTGCCGTCAAATTTGGAGGATTTCTGTGTCACAGAGTTTGTTTTTAAGACACCACGCTTTGGCTGGTTTGGAGTATATTCATTGGTGGAAAATACAGTGTAAACAATATTAAATTGCTGTTGCATTCCATTGCCTCCATTGGATCACTTTGATGTCCTTCCAGATTCGTGTGTACATATGTATCAATAAGATTTTTAAAGTTGTCTGTAGGGAACAGAGTTTTTAGCGTGTTCTTTATATATTGTTCTCTAGGGTAGGGTGGGGTAATGTGGGTCTACGGGGTAAAGTGGGTCTACTGAGCTTTCGCTAGAAATATCCTTTCTCGTTAAATGGAAGAAAGGCTAGCTATTTTTCTTTAAATGTCTGCATAATAAACTGCCTTTTTAAATAAAACATTCGTCTTAGATGTATCTCCACTCATTTTATAAAATAACGTTACTGAACGGCCTATTGTGCAAGAATTTCAAAACCCAAGAAAACTTTCTCCTGCCACTGTTGTTTTGCTTTTGTGGTCCATTTAATGACCATGAGGTGAGAGTTTGGTCTTTTACAAATGAAATAACGTTTAGTTCGAAGTCATTGACGCGATTGTTCTTTTTATTTTCATTTTTTTACCAGGTGGGGTAATGTGGGCCTACTGAGAATTCAGCCATAATTCAAATTCAGCGAAGCCTTGAATTGCTTAAAATTTTCGCACTTATATTCATCTTGCCACGTTGTTTCTGTCTAAAATGCGAAAACGGGTTTCCTATTACCGCATTGATGTCTTGTTACCACTAAATTGGAGTAAACATACTGCAAACATCTTTATTTGACTGTTATTATCAAATTCGATCACTGAATTGCAAGTTGCAACGATGGTGGATCACAGCATAATGACCGTAGTTTTATTTTGGTCGCGGGAACGGGATTGCTTGCGATAAAAGGCAAAGACTGTGATTTTCTTGAATAGAGAATAGTTGGGAAATGTAAGTCCATTAATTTGTTTAATCATTTAGCCTGTCATATTCCGATTTTGTACAAGTTTTGAAAATAGACCCACTTTTCCCGCTCGTCGGAAAAAGTGGGCCTAATTTAATTGCAAAAAGAGAAAATTTTTAGAAATATTTAACTGCCTCTGTCAGAGCTGCGATTTTTCCCCAAGAAAGAAGAAGCACTGAATGTCAATTAAACGAAACTTTTGAAATGTTTTGCATTTTAGTCTCGTTTTACCAGCTATCCATTTTGAGATTTTGCTCATTTTAGACCCACATTACCCCCACCCTACCCTAATCATACATGGCTTCTACACAGAGATACCGGGTGTCCCAAAGAATCTCCTGTTTAAAAATCGCCAAAACTCGATTATTAAACCTTTAGTAAATTTTATTTTTGATTTGTTTTGTGAATGACCCAAAAATATCTGAAGATGATAACATTTTTGCTTTCAATACTAAAGGTAAAAAAATTACATATTGAGAAACCTTCTTTTGTGCTATACTTTTTAAGAAAAATAGTCAGTCTTGCCTAAGAGTCAAATTTTTTAGATCTTTATCATCCTTGAAGTCTCGAAAGTGCGCTTTTCGTTCTGTCTTATATGACCAAATCAAAAGATTAACATGCACAAATAAATTGATTTGATAGTCATTGGTGCTTTTTTGCAATATGATTCAAAACTTGGCAGCCCTAAAACTAAAAGTTGAATTTGCTAATTTTGGAACCAATTACAAGATCAGCTATGTCTGGTGAAAAAAATGGTCCTTGATCTACTTGTCAAACAGGTAATTTGAAGATCGGCCCTGTAATCAATTTTCGTTGATTTTTCAAACGGGAGTACTTCTTTTGGACACCCGGTAGTAACAAGAGTTTTATCATAACGGAAAATTTAATTGTCAGACAAAGATCGATTTCTTAACTGTCCTTTCTATTATCTGGTCAGCTGCCGTGTGTGCCAGGAAGAAATCAAGCTTTAGCTGTGTTTTTCAAGTGATGAAATCTAAACTCTATCAGATAAGAAAAAAAGTTCCTGAAAGTTTAATGGCACGTTAAAGCAGCAACATGACCGACAGAGTGAATCAGTATTTTACAGACCTTCAAAGCAGAATGGTCAACGGTAAAGGAATTATCTTCAAAGAGCTGATGTAGCTGAATTGAATTTCCTGATGTTTGGTCAGATGTCGAAAACAAAGACACAGGAAATTCTTATTAAAAGCTGCGGCCATAGGTAGCTGCCACATTGTTTCTTGCTTTGGAATAGAATGTATAGTTTTGTATCTTTGAGGTTTCAAACTGTTATTCTGTTGAAGATTTAGACGGGTTTCCACTTTGGTTTCGAATAACAGTGTCTTATCAGGTTATCCCACACAACCACAAACAAACGCTACCACGTTTGCGAACAGTCATTTGTTTTTGGAACTTTCGATAAGTAGAACCACATACTTTCATTTAGGAATTACAGCTTTGCTTGAGCTCTTCCTTGCAGAAGCAGCAAAGCAAAGCATAATTTTTTTGGAGTTGGTATCTTGTCCTTGAAAATGTCTTTTTTTTATAAGAAACGAAGAATTTAGGCCAGTACTGAAACTTTCTTAGAATTATCCAATTTTCAGTACTCAGAGTTTCTTACGAGTTTCCTAGAGGTTCGATAACAATATTTATGTTGACTGCCTGTGCCATTGTGGACATTTCAAAATAACGTTTCCAGAAACCTTTCCAATGTTTAGACATAACGAGTAACCTTACGAGGACCTTACGAGTAATATGATACAAGAAACATGTGAAAATAAAGTAAAACTATGCCAAGTATTTCCTTTACCAAAATAAATAGGTCCTTAACATATCTTTTCCCAGTACTGGAGTTTCTTAATTTTTTGGCGATCTGAGAATTGATTCTCTTATGGGAAGTTTCTCATAAAAAATACGTGCACACGTTTTAGCTGAATGCAAAGAATTCTTTTCGTAATCGTAGACACTTTTTTAGATTTGATTTTAAAAATTGAATTTTTGCTTGTCATGATCTTGGTGAATACACAAACAGAAAATGTTTGACGTTATCTGCAAGAGCGAAATATATACTTCGTAAACCCATGGAAAATTGGAAAGTAATATGACTGTAGTGATACAGTAATGTCCCGTATATAAGAAACACAAATTTAAGAAACACAGACCCTGATTTTCAAAATAATACCCCATTTTATAAGAAACTTGTTCAGGTCTGAAGAAAAGCTTGTTTCTTATTTAAAAACTGTGGATTGAAACCTTGGAATTTTTCAGCTTTCCAGTTGAATTGAACTTTACCTATTCAAATTAAAACAAGAATTTGTTATGCAAAGTAAGCAAAAAGCACCTTTCTGGAATAATTTTAGCACTTCCTGAAAGTGAAAATTTACAAATACAATTCAAATTATGATTTTTTGTATCACGATCATAGAGCTAATGTCTGAGTGATTGATCGATAGTACATGATTTTTGTAATAAGGAACTTTACCGTGATTTGTAAGTTTATCTCATTTATAAGAAACACATCAGACCTGAAATGGAAAAAGTTGTTTCTTATATGCGGGACACTGCTGTACTTGGACAAATCGTGAAACGCTACTTGCCCAAGTAATACCAACCCCAAGTACGAAAACTGCTTTAGTAGCATCGATACGGCCAATAGTTTGAAAATTCTAATAACTTCAGTTTTGGGTTGTGATGAGACTGCTCCCAAGTAGCCTGTGTACCAGGCCCCATTTATTTTTTCTGGAGTCTGGTACAGAGGCTACTCCCAAGAAATTTCACATTTTCTCAAATTTCTGGAGGTGTACCCTATTTTGCAAGCTTGCATATCACTGCTGGCTGTGATTCCAAAAATGCAGCCACCAGCATTTTTAGAAACCCTGGCAACACCATGCAATTTCGGCATGCAAATTGTGATGCTTTACCAGCAATGAACTCAACGCTCAATATGACGTAAAGGACATTGCTCATTAACTTGCTCATCCTTCGGAAGTCAGCATTAGAAATTTGCAAGAATTGCCCTTTTTGTTGTAAATCGTGAAAAAAAGTAACTGGATATATATGTCATAAGAAAAATCAGTCTGTGTGGAAGGCAATGAAGTTTTTTGCTTCCGCAAATGAAAATATTGAATGTATAGCCGAAAATTGAGAAGTCACATTTACCGGATAGCTTGCGGAACTTTAGTATTCAATAAAGTTCCCTCGGTCCCCTGTTTTTGTTAGGCCATTGCAAGATTACGGAAGCAAATATCTGTTTCGAAATAGCGACAGAATAATTTGATATCCGCCAAGAATTTGGAATTTATTAGTCAATAGTTGATTTGAGGTCAAGCATAGTGTATCTAAGAAGCAGCTGCTAGCATCAAGAAGAAGTTAGGTGCAAGATTTGGCCGTGAGAAGTTCGCCCACTGTGGGTAAAAGTTAGGCAACCTCAAACCACTTTTGTCCCTTTGGCAAAAGTCAGCCAGCGGTCATTCAAAGAAAGCTTTGAGATGTCGTCTATGGTAGTTGAATACTGACAAAGGACGGTGAGTATTTTGACAGCTTTTATTTATATTTCGTTATAATATCGGAACTTTTTTCAAGCATGCATGCTGATCTTGACAGTCAGCAGACATCGGTTATAAACGACAAGACAAAACGAATCAAAATCGTATAGTGCAGTTGAGTTAGGCCAAGCAAGGCCAAATTGTCTAACTAAACTTGTTACCCAAGACGCATAATATATTATCATCATTTTTGGAGTTCTGAGTTCTTAGTTTTTGTAATTGTTCCTGGAAGTACAAACAAAGTCTGATGATGGCTGCATGGAAATGGAAGTGATGATCCAAACACATGTTGAGTGTTTTTCACTGACAAGTAAAGTGATCCCTTCCTTGTTTCAAATGCAAGAAGGAAGTCAAGAAGGGAAGAGCTTGTATTGGAAATTTCATTAAAAATTTCCTTACGTGAGTCTGCTCTTCATCATGTAATGTGTTACTTAACATTTTACTTGAAGCGAATGGAAGGGGAGGGAATTTAGACATAGCTATCTATATCAATTCAATTGCCAACAATGCACAGCCATTGCATTGGCATTGTTCCTTTACCTGCACAATACACTCTTTTTTTTTATAAGAATAATTTAAATTTTGTCCAGCCTCCATGTTCTTAAGGAATTTTCGTTTTGAGCCTGAATATATTCTTAAATTATTTATGTCAGTCATGCGATTCTCTGTTATGAACATCACAAAACAGGCAACTGCTGAAAAATGAGAGACAAATATGCTAGCTGAGGCTGGCAATATTCTTGTAATATTCTTAAAAATTGGATGATTCTGAGCCTGAATATTCTTATCAACATTATTCTTATAAAAAGAAAAGAGTGTAATGAAAGGGTTAGAGTTAGGGTTGCACTATCTCAATTTTTCGAAAGTGAAGAAACAACCCTACCTGGATTTAAAAAGCTAAGAAACTTTTGTAATTTGCAGTTTTATTTCCTATTGCACTTGAAAATGNAAGTTGATCCAAAAGTGCAAAGTAACCCAAGATGAAATTCATAGTCTTGTAACATGTCAGAGCTGTGGGACAAGCCGCGATGTCTTTTTTGACGAGATCATAAAATCAAAACCCAGCTTCATGTTTACACTCTTTTTTATAAGAATATTTTAAATTTTGTCCAGCCTCGATATTCTTAAGGAATTTTCTTTTTGAGCCTGAATATATTCGTAAAGTATTTATGTCAGGCATGCGATTCTCTGTTATGAACATCACAAAACAGGCAACTGCTGAAAAATGAGAGACAAATATGCTAGCTGAGGCTGGCAATATTCTTGTAATATTCTTAAAAATTGGATGATTCTGAGCCTGAATATTCTTATCAACATTATTCTTATAAAAAGAAAAGAGTGTAATGAAAGGGTTAGAGTTAGGGTTGCACTATCTCAATTTTTCGAAAGTGAAGAAACAACCCTACCTGGATTTAAAAAGCTAAGAAACTTTTGTAATTTGCAGTTTTATTTCCTATTGCACTTGAAAATGTTTTGACACTGTACCGTTAGAGCAACTATTTGGACCTTATTTTGAGTGCAAATTATGTTATTTACTTGTTTTGAGATTGTTTTGAGTAATTTGGGAACCCTTTAGACAAAACAAAATTAACTCTACACTTCCATTAAAATTATAAGAAACATGTAAGAAACTTTTGGTAGCAAAATGGCCGAAAAATTTAAGAAACTGCCTGCAAGCCCTGGACCTTAATTTCTTACGATAAAAATCCATGTACAATAGAGTACGTTTTTAACTTGATGTGTGGGCCAACTTTTAACCATGTCAATTCCTTTTCAGAAATTTCCGCTGCCAAAAATTAGACTTATCTAAAAGTTTAATCTCTATCTAAATGTAAATGTTGCTGCAATACCTGGCAAATTGAAAGGAAGGCTTCAAATTACAAAAGTTTCTCACAGCTTTTTTTATCCAGGTAGCGCAGTTTGTTAATTTTTGAAAAATTGAGCCAACAGTGTCTTAAAGCGTTTGTCATAAAAAGGTGTCTAGCAAATACCCTGGCCTGAAGTTAATGATGCCAGAGTATGAAACGTAATTCACATCATTCTTTAGATACAGTATTTCACACAAACAAATTAATCAAATCAATATTTTGACGTACTATTCTGTATTCACTATGAAAAGCGTAAAATCTTGTAAACAAAATGATTAAAATTTCTGAAGGTCCTCCTTGTACTTTTCGTTTGATCTGACACCCTTTTCATAGTAATAGCTGTGTGTAGACAATGACTCATGCTTATGGTTAACCACTTCCCTTTCCATCTTTCAGATGAAGTGACTCAGGCCCTTGGATCAGGTCAACTCATTGTCCTTTAAAATGAAAGAAATCAATTCAATTTTCGGAGTATTTGCAAATTCCAGTCTGCCTTCTTTGGGTTTCCTAAATCAAGGAGATTAGTTTGCAGCACATTTTGTTAATTTTTGAAGCAAACTTATTACCAAGGAGGTGTGGGAGAGTGTAAATATAACAGAAAACCTGTTCTGTACAAGATCTCCTGATCATTGGCAAAGTTGCCAGGGAGAAATTTGGGTGGACATATCCACCCCAGTTGTGTCAAGGTGGTACAGAAAGCTCTCCATAATCGAAAGCGGTGTAGAGGCTTGCTATACTTTTCATTAGTTCCATACAAAGTCTACCCCACCCCTGATTGCTGGAAGGTTTTACACTTTTGGAAGGTACCCGTCCAAGACTGCAAACAAGTTACAATGCATTTTGGTCATTCAAACAGGTGCATTGAGGCTTCTCTATCCAATTTGCTGTTGCAGCAGCCCCGTTCAAATGTCAGAAATTGCAAGTGAATTGTTTAATAAACAGTTAAACAATAAACAGTATACAGTAAGACCTTATACTGTAATCATTGTACAGTATAAAGACATATCACTATGGGAAGTGAAGGTGAAGATGAAGAAGGTGAAGTTGCGTTATTTAGCGCCAATCGCTGGGATCGCAGTTAAGTAGAATAGGCCTAATCGAGTCTGCAACCCCTTGTCATGGCGCTCAGGTGGTAGGGCTCTACCTGGCGTCAAACCCTCCTGTCTACCTGGCTGTTTTGGCTGCAAATTCAGAGGATTACACCACTGCGCCACAACACCTTCAACTGGTTTGAGGCCAGCTTTGTCAAAGTAGAATCCACCTGGTTTAGTGCAGGTACTAAATTCTAATCTAAGTGTTGTTATTTACTCTGCACTTGAAAGTGAATGCATAGATGCATGTTTTAAAATGGTTGTTGATCAAAAGTTCAAATTCTGTTTGGGAGACCTATAGTAGGCAGGAGACAGATATTATATATACAACACATGCTGTGGCAGGTCATTTAATGTTTATGTCTGGTGTAGTTGGTGGAACATTATTGAAAATTCCTGTAAAGTCTTTTTCTGACAGGTGAGAAATCTGCAGGTTAGGGTGCCCTCTCTCTGCATGATTTGCTAAACTGCCTGGGAATGATCATGTTCCCACACACACCCACAATTTTAGATTTTTTAAACCCAGTCAAAGAAATTATTGGTTTGGGTGCTTTTAGAAATACATCACGTATTATTGTCTTGTTGTGCCAAATTCTCTGAGAATGGTAAGTGTTTCCAACTTACATATCATAGTGCAGATGTTATCGACAGCAACATATCAGCTCTTTTTCATCTCAGTTTCAGTGGCTCAATTGTTTGCAAACAACTTCCGATTTGATGCTGGATGCATGCTTATCTGTATTGTCTCAAGATGGCATTTTTCTATTGCTTTTTCATGAATAAGTGCTTGCCAACTTGATTGTGCAATACCAAGTTTGAGAGGGTATCTAATCCATTTGCGGTATGAACTGACAAGTAAATTTTTGGAAGAATTTATGAGCTCTAGAAAACTATTGTTTGTATGTATGAGGCTTTGGTAAGAAATGGCATGATCTTTTCTCATGGAAGCTGCAAACTTTACTTTACTCCCTGCAAGTAAGATTTGGACCAGGCTGGATAGCAGAGCCCACTTTATATCTAGTTTACCTTGTGAAAGCATGCCCAAACAAGAAATCTTTTGTTGGCCTAGAACCTGATCTTTTACAATGTCAGTTATTGAATTTTTATCTTTTGATCTAACGTTTCAGTTCATGGTAAATTTGATTTTCTCATGCGTGTTTTGTTCCATTCGCATTGGTCCTGATAAAAGACTTTTTATGCCTTATCCATATCTGTGCAGTGTGTGCAACATAACATTTCTGCAGAAAGATTCCATACACCTGTTTACTGGGGCCAAATCTAAATGGTTGGCAATTCCCTTTAAATTTCATATATTAACCAGTTCAGTTCAGTTTATTTCATTTTAAAATTCGACTACATACAAATGCCATTAAAATAGTTACAACATACAGCAAAACAACAAATTACGAATAAGGAAATACAAACTAACGAAGTAATAAATTTATAAGAGAATTCGTATGCAGGGAATTCCTGAAAGAGGAGCTCGTCAATTCCATACTGACAAAAGAAAACAAATAAAGAGTGATACAAAAAACCAATACGTGTTCTTGCTTACTGTGTGGATTGTTCACTTTAGTGATGCTTCCAGGAAAGATTTTCATCCGAAAGAAAACCAAGGAATTTGCCATGTTTAGCCTTTTTCACATGTTGCTTACCAAATTTTGTTGTAATATTTAGTGGAAGGGTTTTCATGGTGAATGAGATAATGACAAAGTTAGTTTTGTCAAAATTCAAAGCAAGTTAAATCACTTTTTGACATTCTTTAGTTCATGATTTAGAACCTTTTGAAATTGCTCTAAATTCCCTGACTCGAACTAAATACTGGTGTCATTTAATGTAAGCTTGCCCTAACCCTTAAGCTTGCCCTTACATGAAACTACCGTATGGCTCAATATTTTGAACACAGTCCTGTCCTTTGTGCTGCTGCTGACTTTCGAATTAACGTGGTCATCCTACTCCAAAGACATCGTATTGAATTTTGGTGTGTGCCAGTTGCGACTACATACAGTACGATAATGCCACTCAGACAAACGCAAGTCAGATCAGAATACCCCCTAAAACTATAATATTTCTTTTACGAAAGTTGCAATCGAGTGAATGATCGCCTTTAGTTGGCCTTAGTTGCATTAGATCAAACGCGTGCCGCATAGCACGTTGGAAAAATGGCACAACACAGCGAGAAACATATTGCAGCGAGGAACTTTTTACCATACATCTCATTCCAATTGAAAATACTTAATAATGCTACAGGGGTTCTATTCAAGAACTCGATGCACATCGGTTGAAAGTTCGTCACCACCATCTGCTATTCAGTTATACAGTGTTCTGTTGCCCATGACTGTTGCCGTCGAATATTAGTGGAACGGTAACGAGCTGGACCTTTTTCACGTGCAGCAGGTATTTTGGTTGTTCCTTTCTTTTGTACGTTATTAATTATTTTATTGATGTTTCCTCTCTCTGTTTTTTTTTTCAGAAAGAAAGCAGTAAGTCGTTCCCCAACCATTTAGCAGCATGAGTTACACTGCGAAGCCGTACCAGCCTCCAGGCAAGCATTCAAGCCTTCCGAGATTCAATAGCAAAGGAGACAATGATGCAGATAAATCACAGCTTGCAACAGGGACGATGCCGTCATTATCAGGGGACATTTTAAAGCAACGAATAGCTTCATTGAATACCAAACAATCCTCGAAGACCCCGCTGAATAAACCAGGCCTTGGTCCGAAGCCATCGAATGGCATAAAAAAGCCACCGCCGCCAAAGGCACAAGGAGTACCATTGATAAACGCTACTGAATTGATGCAACGAAGGGAGTCCATGCACAGAACTCCACCCCCTCCTACCCCAGATAGTGCAAAGCAAAAAACTGAGAAAACACCTGAATTTTTACGGAAGAAACTGAAGCCAACGAAAAGTAAACAAAATGAAGAGCAGAAAGAATCTGGTGAAAATGATGAAGCAACTGACGATACACATACAAAGAAGGCTTTCCGTAACAGTAAACTCCTATTTGAAAAGATGTCTGCACAACCCCCAATCGCACCAAAACCACGGGGGAGGTCTGTTAATCAAGAAAAACCCGAAGAGCAGCTCAAACCCCCTGAGATAGTTTCTCGTCAAGCTGCTAGCAACGATGAAGCTCCTGCGATTGATTCAAAGGATGAGAATAGTGTGTCTAATGAAGGGGGTCCAGTGAGAGATGAAGCACCTCAAGATGAGGCTGAATTGACTCATAAGCCAACGGAGGCTGATTTGATCGCAGAAAGTAATGAAGCTGTCAACCAACTCGATCAAGTTATCTCTGCGGAGGAATCTGATGATTCGACGGAAAGTGATGCTTCTGCGAAGCCGAAAGATGTTACAATGCCAGAAATACCTCCAGGTCTTGAAGCATGGTTGAAAAAATACGTCTCTTGTAGTTGCATGTTAAAGAAACTTAATGACCTCAAATCTGAAGGAACACCACCTCCAGTTTTAAGAGACTTAAAAAAGGCAACAGTCTCTGTTCCATCGAATGTTAGCAATGATCAGACGGCGGGAAATGAAAGCAATGATGCTGAAATTTATGATGATGTTGATATGTCAGCAAGTACAGGTATTTTATGGTCACTCTCATTTCTTTCACTGTTAGAGAGAGGTTTAAGGATTTTGAATACGTAGGGTAAGCCAACAAGGAGAAATTTTGTAACACAATAGCATCAGGTGCTTTAATTGCTACATCAATTCAAAGTGATTAGCGACTGCAGACAAAGGAAATTCTCTCAACCAGTAATTCAAAATGAACAAAGCCGCAGAAGTTGCCCCGAAACCAGTAGGGCAATCTCTCGTCTTTTGCACGCAAACGGTGGTTTTTAAGATAAGTTATTTGCTTGTAACGAAAGAAGAGGGTAAAGCTAAAGATCTCTAGTGGATTTTGTTTATTTGATTCAGAAGCTGAGCTGAAGGTATTGGAATCCTCGCGTATTTAGGGTTTAAATAAAACAAGTACTACAAAGCTCCTGAATCAAATAAACAAAATCCGCCAGGCAGATCGTTAGATTTATCCTCCTTCTTTCGTTTAGGCACATAACTTCTCTTAAAAAGCACCTTTCACAAGCACAAGGCGAGAGTTTGTTGCGGCCTTGTTTTTTTAACTTACTTGAGAGGATTTCCTTTGTCTGCAGTCGCTAATCTCTTTGAATTGAGGTGTCAATCAGAAGCAATTGATGCTATTGTATTACAAAATCTGCCCATGTTAGGTGAGCCAGAAAAAGGTTACCACTTTTAAAGATGCACCGCAAAAGAGTTCTGGATGGATTGGATGGAATGAATCGAATTCTTTTTGATAGCCGAAAGACTGACGTATTTTTGTAATTTTTCTCACGTTTTATGAGCACTGGAAATGTAGGGAAAATGGACTTTACGAAACTTTCATGTCTGCAAAATGCCCGAAAAAATCCTAAAACACTTGATCAAATCATAAAGAAACTCCTCGCACAGAATGATTTAAATAAGCCCCACTTTCTATTAAGCCTCCCCCTGCTTATATCAAATTCCAGAGGCCACCAAAGATTT
>REGL01000916.1:12246-35638 GCA_004194395.1 Aurelia aurita complex sp. Pacific
TTTTTGAAGCTAAAAATTCGGGATAATGAGCTTGAAGTTGTTGACAAAACTAAATATCTTGGTGTGCAGATAGACAACTCCTTGGATTGGAAGGAACACATCAAGACAGTTTCGTCCAAGGTCTCAAGAGCGATTGGCTTTCTGAAGCATGCAAAATCCTTTTTGCCAGAAGAAACTCTTAGGACCATGTACACAGGTATTGTGGAGCCGCACTTCCGCTACTGTTGTTCAGTGTGGGGTTGCTGTGGGGTGACTGAGATCAACCAGTTGCAAAAACTACAAAACCGTGCTGCCCGTATTGTAACTGGCATCAGCTTTGATACCCCGGGCCAACCACTTGTCAAAAGGCTTGGCTGGAAGACCATAGAGGAACTAATTGCTAGTGAGTCTTGTACTATGGTCTTCAAACCTCTTCATGAGCTGGCTCCACAATACATGTGTAATCTTTTCACAAAAACATCCCAGCTAACCTCTAGGAATCTTATGAATACAGCAACTGACCTCTGGTTACCAAAGAAAAACTCCAAAAATGGACAGAAATGTTTTTCGTTTAGAGGTTCCAAGTCTTGGAATGGCCTCTCAGTTGAGTGTAAGCTGGCATCCTCCCTGAATAGATTTAAACAACGCATATAGGGAAAGCTGATTGTAAATAACGTGTTTGCCTTATGGATTTTCTTTTATTGTAAATATTTGTTTCAGATTTTAAGGTTTTTATTGACAGCTATAAATTGTATTAGGTTAATTTAAGTTATAATAGTATTTAATTTTTGTAAGTTTTGTAGTGGAGGACCCCTTGAAAATCAGCATTGCTGAAGGGCTACCCTCCTTAAATATTTGAAATGAAATGAAATGAAATGACGTTTGTAGAGAGATGCGAGCGAGCCTCAAGCCGTAGACTTACCACCTGCAGAAGATGGGATTCCCCGCAGATTTCCTTCTTGTTGCCAAAGCTGTCAGAATGGGCCGCGCTCTCCTCAGTCCTTTCTCCAAATTGCGAAATGGTCTATTGGCTGATTTCTAAATCACAAATCATCACGAACAAGTTCTCTCTTTGTCCATTCATGTCGATTCTTTAGAAAACTTGATCGATGTTTTTTTATCGTTTCTGTGTTCTCGAAAACTAAAATTTTGGGAAACTCGCTTCCAGCTCTAAAACCTGAAGACGAAAAAATTTGCAAAAAATCTCAGTATCTAATGCAGGCTTTCTGCTAGCGATTAAGTCATAAATCTTCAAAACAGTCCAGTGTACGATTTATTATGGCCTGCCAAAAGTGCATAGTTTATTTTGGCGCATCCGGTACTTTTACTCAAAACATTGCTCAGAATCACAACAATGCTTGCAAGAAAATAATCGTTGGGAACAAGAAGACGAGAAAATAATTGTTTCTCTGCAATTATGACAAGAGAGTACCAAATTTTGGGATTTTATATGCTGGCTTTGATATGTTTTTTGAAGTTGTGCAGTAAATATGTTAGCACATTCTTTATATCAACAAGTCTGCAACGTCAGATTTAATTCATTTGCAGGTAAAAACCGATTATCAGGTGGAAGAGAGAAGATTGTGCATTCGATTTAAAGAGCGACTTGCTTTACGAGAATTATTCCACTCTTCATGGACACTGCAAACCCTTGTCCACTTCCACAAAACGAGTCGGGCCATTGAAATGATGATAGCAGAGGCTCTGGAGAAGGCTGATACAAGATTTCACATCTCTAAGGCACGTGATGATCCTGGGCTGTTGGTTAAACTTTCCGATTGCATTCTGCACAGAATCACCTATGATGACAATCAGGACGATGAAGATCTCAATCAAGCTAAAAACCTTCTTCAAAGAGTAAAAAACAGAGCGCTGTACCAGTTCTGTGGACAAACAAATCTGGAAAAATGCCCAAGAAGCCCTTCACTTTTAGAGGTAAGAATGTTTTGAAGTTGATCAAAATTTTATCTGATTGACAAAAATATGCAAAGCAAATTACGATCGCAGATAGAAAATCTCTAATCTCGATTAGTCGAGCTTCGAATCTAAATAAAGCAATTACACGAGAGACCCTTTTCCACCTCTCAATGAAACTATCTATCCTATTAGAAGTCGGCCCGTCGTGGGACAAATAAGGGCAAGAACGCAAAAATTCAAAGCCAGTTTTTATCCTCACTGTTTATTGGAATGGAACAAACTTGATCCTGAGATCAGAGCATCACCCACTGTTAGCATTTTTAAAAAGAAACTATCTGCACAGATAAGGCCACCTGCGAACTCCGTATATGGTATTCATGATCCAAAAGGGGTTGCATATTTAACTCAACTCAGGGTCGGGCTGAGCAAACTCAATTTTCACAAATTTAGACACAATTTTAGAGACACAATAAATCCAATGTGTCCAATCAATGATGGTATAGAGGATACGGAACACTTTTTGCTGCTTTGCGATTCTTTTAAAGAACACAGATGCAATCTTCTCACTGATGTTAATGTTGTACTTCAAAATAGTGGGCATTCTGTCTGGAGCAACAGCTTTTTGCAACTTCTTTTGTACGGTGATGAGAGTCTGTCTTATGAGGTAAACAGATCAATTCTAACTTTGACTATTACGTACATCCTCAAGACAGAACGTCTTGATTAAAGATTTTTCATATTATCCCAAGAAATCTTCCCGTTTCCTTCCATTTCCTTCCATTCCCTTCTTCACGTCGTTACGTGTAGTGCTATGTTCGTGTTCCCTGTTTTATGTTGCCATGAGGCAGTCATAGTTTTTTGCTCCAAATGGTATTGTAATAGTAGTAGGGTATAGTATTTTGTAAGTAGTGTAATTAAGTAATGTGTATTGTAAGTTTTTAGATTGAATGTAAAAAAAAAATAAATAAAATACAGCAAGCTTAGAAATATGCCCCGTGCCGTGCATGAAAGCATGAACTGATAAAAAGAAATAAGAATACTAAATGTATTGACTTGGCCCGGGCCAGCTTTTAATTTTAACTATGTCAATTCCCTTATTTAACCCTATCATGTCTAGGGGGATTGAATCAGCCCCTACCCCCTCTAGCGGTTTTTCTTCTGTGGATTTTTACCAAGTGCCCTTAGAACGTGAAAACTTTCTGACTTTTAGTTTTTATCCTTCTTACAATCGAAAATTAATTTTTCAGAAAAATTAAATTCATTTCAAGGGTAAACACGATTAATTTTGAGAGATGTATATGCAAAACTGCGAATGTGGTAAAATGATGAAAGACAAGGAACATATACTACTTTGATCCTCTATCTAGCTAACTACTTTTTTTGTAATTTAAACGCATGATCGTGCTTTTTTCGGCACTATGCATCATGAGCAATAGGACACCAAGTGTGTGAAAATGTCTGCAATGGTGCTCCCATCACCTTAATCGTAAAACCTCTAGAGTAAAATACTTATGGGCAGGCTATCATTGGCTTCGCTTTGTTCAGCCGTAGTCACATCAAACATTTCCACTGAGCAGGCGAGTCTCTTACGATTAAGGTGGATCTGCACTTATGGTGGCTCACTACCGAAAATTTCAAAATGACGAAACAGCCATAAGGTGGCTCACTACTAAATAAAATTAGGTGAAAACACACAAAAAGAATTGGTTAAGGTGGCTCGCTACCTATAAAATTGTCACACACTTGGTGTCCTATCGCTCATGTATGTATGCGCAAATTCTTTGAATTCCTTAGTGATGACATCATCACTTTTTACTAATTTTTCTTTACAAAGCTAATGGTATTTAACCAAAGAATACACTTAAAGTGCACATAAACCCAAAAATTTTTATTTCATTTTCCGATAAAACTCATCAAGAAATGCTATTCTACCAAAAAAATTTTTCCAAAATCATTTTCCAAACTCGTTTTATAATGCATTTTGTCGAGCTTGGACTGTGGACACTACCGGGAACCTACGGCCTGGGAACTAGTGGCGACTACTCAGGATGACAAATGATCGAACGAATTGATCGCTGTCATAAACCAGTTGTTATGAGGCGTTCATATCGAAGTTTAGACGAAGTCAAAGTTCCAATAAAATGCACCAAAAATGACTTTGTTTGAGTAAGACCTCCTCACAGTCGTCTGTTGTAGGTTTCTCGGCATGGATTGTTGGAATTGGTATGACTCCAACTTCATCTCTCGACCGCACAAGGCCTTGTAAGGTGTCCTTTCCTCATTGCCGAGCGACATTTTCCGTCCAGCAGAGCTGGAACAATTATGATCCATGAAAAGCGTAAAGAATCCGCTTTCCAATGGTGTCAAATGTTAATAGGGTGTTCGTACTAAAATGTGGAGTTATTGTGATTTAGTGTCAGCAGGTCAATTTTGTTGACTGTTGTGATTCGTTTACAGTTAGGCTTATGATCATGGAAGTTCTTTCAAAGGGGTTAGAGAGAGTTCCCAAGGAGAAAAGTGTTTGAAAATACCCATAAAGATTGTAATAGAAATTACGTGATGTCCTATCGCCTGAAGAAAGTCTTTTTATGGAGGATGAAACGGAAAGTTAGGATTCGGAAGCAGAACATCTGTGCAGGTACGTAAACAAGATCAGTAAAAAATTAGGCCCGTTCTTAGTGGCGCCCCTTGGTGAATCTTATTACTTGGCTTGACATTTCTTATGTTCCTTCTAAACAGAGTTCAGAGTGTTATTAGGTAAGGTTAGTTATGAGTTTCTAGTCATTTCAGTATGCTTTTAAGAACCACATTCTATCAACTAAACAAATACTCTAAAATATACACCTCGGACCTTGCTTGCGCCTCGGAGGAACTCTGAGCAACGGGAATCTTGGCATTACTAGCATTACCCTCTCTTGGTGTTTTTTGTTTATATCATTTTTATTTCTCAGCATCAGTTTTCACTATTTGTTATCATTTTATCTTCTCCCTTATCAAAATTTTCGTGAATACAAACAATGCGTTCTGCTCACATGAAAATTTCAGATCGACCTAAAAAATCTGACCGACCTGAGAAACCGAGTTTCAGGTCGACCTGAGTATCATTTCGCCTGCGTCGTGTAAGCGTTTCAGGGGCTTCGAGAGCAGACCGAAATGAGTTTCAAACTGATCAGAAACTCAGACCAGTAGATCCCAAGTAATCCTCGAGTTTAAAGTGTTTTGAGCACAAGCAAGATGCTGTCGAAGCTTCCCATTTGGCACGTTTTTGTTTCACGAAAGCTATCCATAAGCGTAGTCTCTCCTTTGCAGTTGGATTTTCTTTGCCATGAAACGGAAAGGCATGCAATGTTATACCATTCTTTATATCTGAAGTATTTCCACAATTAACAGCCACGTATCTGTTGTCCATATTTGCGTTGTTTCTTGCCTTCCTTCCCTCTGCAACCACCACTGGCACTAAAATTGACTGCGTAGGATACTCTGACACCTGAGTGTGTATACCTTAGTCGACGTCACATCCGCTATCGCCCCAGACTCCAGACAGGTCAATATAGCCCGGCAGTGTCCACAAAAAATTGTCCAAAAACGCGACTTTAGTGGGGCATAACTCCGGAACCACGCATCGGAATTTAATTCAGTTTTCGGTTTTCAACTCAGCTCAACATCCTCTATCATAATCAAGAATAAAACATTTTGGGTTTAGGTGCACTTTAATTTGAGAATGATGTGCTTACTGCTTTTCGTTTTCTCACAATAAACAATTTAAAATTTTTAGTACTGGACTTTGAAAATGATACATTGTGACGTCATGAGCAGGTCACGTGACATAACTAAAAATACATTTTATTTTTGGGTTCAGCTCATGATTTTCTATATAAATGCCAAGTTTCAAGGCTCTAGGTTGTCCAGAATAGATATAAAATAGGGAGTCTTCCTAGAGCATCAAATACCCTAGGCCTCCTCGGACATCTAATGCTAAGCAAGACATTCAATTCGTTTTATTTTAAGTGCAATGAAGTTAATTTATTTACAACTTCCTTAGTAGACTGAATTAAACGAAGTATTTTTTCAGTCGTATTTTCATAGATATAGAGCAGCATCGCCCTAAATGGTCAGCTAACGTTTTTCATCATATCTGACCGCGCTACAAAAACTTCGTTTCAAAAGGAGTTCGGGCCTGGATTTTGCAGGAAAGCGCATTAAAATTATTTACTGATGTCATTTCTGAGATTCTATCTTATTGTTTCCATTTTGTACCGCGTATCCTTGTCCTGAAGGATGTTTTTAAAACACTTACCTGAAATGGATAAAGGTGAGAGTATTTTATGTCCTTGTTGTTTTCCAAGCCCAGTATTTGTTTTCTTCGCGTTGCCTTAGGATTTTGTATAAAGTACAACTACAGTTTATTTACTGGCAACTCCAACCCTTCAAAGGTTATTTTTGAAGAAAAATCTCAGAAATTTGCATTGAATGTAAAAGCCGGGGGTTTTATCTCGGTTGTGGTCAGACTGGCCTCCCTGCGTCCCTATTGGTCGGCCTGTTGATTCTGACTTCCCTTACTGACTCCCCTGTCAACCACACTGTTAGAAGTCATAAGGTTAAAGTCATAATCCTGAAGATAATTGTAAATCTTGATTTTTTGTCAATTACGAACTTGTTGATTTCATTTGTGTAAGGTTTCATTCACGAACTAACTTCCCCTGTAGTCAATTTCAACATTTTATCTATCTATATTTTGAAATGTAACCATATCAATTCATGCTTCTTGCAAACCCCTCCTCCACTTGCTTCTATTTCAAAAATATCCCGTAGACCTCCTTATTCCTTCCCCCGGCACTCACAGTTTAATAATCCTGCTTAGGTTTGCTACGAAGAGATAAGTTCAACCAGGTAACTGCGAAGGCGTTGTTATGAATTTAGGGTACGTCCAAATTAGACGCCAGGCCAAAGATTAGCCCGTTCAGACCGGCTTGCGTTTGAACTGAAAATTTACCAAGACAAACAAGAAGCTAGTCGTTACATTTAAGTTTAGCTTTCAGAAAGAGTTAATGAACTTTTTTTTATCGTGATTAGCCCAGTCCTAGGGCGTTTCCTTATTTTTAAATAAATTTTGTTGCAAAACCTGACCATTTAGGGCGAAGCCTCTCTAGTGTGCAAAATTAGGGTAAGGCAGGGTAATGTTGGTACCCGTACCAACTCTCAGTTTTCACCCAAATTGAAGGTATTGGTACCACGGCATACCAGTTTTAGGGAAAAGAGAGTTAATGACAGTCTATTGTCAATATGTGCGGTTCTGAAAAGTGCTCTACATCATACGTATTAGTTCCTCGAGAGACCAACGAGCAAGACAAAACCGCACCTAAACAATTCACTGTCACTAATGTATCACTGTCTGCACTGCTAAAAGCTCAAAGTTTGTTCTAGTAATTCCAAAAGCATCCATTGAAAAACTTGTTGTTGGTACGAACTAACAGGTTGCACTTTACCCGAAACCTCCCCCAGAAATAAAACTAAGATTATCTATAATTTCATGACAATTATCAATGTTTTAACCCCATCGTAATGACCATCTATCTTTTCTGTGTCGATCGATATCCTAGTTTCAACAATTCCCATTAAAATTATTGGATCTGTATTCAGTAACTGCATTTTCAAATGAAGGTAAAACTCTTACCTTCAAACTTTTGGAAGATTTTTCAATAGATTGTATCAGAATATTTGTCTGTATCACGAGAAGACAGCCTGATACTGCGAATTTTGATTTTCTGAGAGATGAAATACGAAAAAACTGAGCAAGAAATCTTCTTCACCCGACTTCATGTTCAAGTGAGAAATAATAAATCCTAAGTAGAGCGGTGTCGCCCTGGTTCTGACCACTCTTCAAAAGACGAAAACTTTCCGCGAGGTCAAAGAAGTTTTGGAGAGGAACTCACCTTGAATAGGCTTGTCAACGCGTGCCACAAGCCTCAAAGCGAGATCTGTATCATCCGTTTCCTTTTTGTCATGCTGGAACCATACAAATACGGACATGTCTTGAACGCCTAAACTAGGCCCCAATCCAACCGCGGCAGAATTGATTGGTTTAGTGCATAAAAACTTTTCAAGCCGTTCACCAGTCCACCACAATATCATTTCATTTCCCAGAAGACCGGAAAGTTACAAAACAAATTCTAATTTTATTGAAAATGATTTCAAAATATTGTTGACTTCAATCCCGCTTTTAACTCTCTTATCCTCGACCTCAGTCACCTCTGATCTGAAGCACATTATGCAACAACAGCCTGTATAACTAAGGGGTTTCACGGTGTGGACACACCTGGGGCCATTATCTCATTTACAGTGCTCTTCCGAAATGAGTCGTAGGTCTGACATTTTGTGTGCGATTCTTGAAATTTCTTTGGATATAAAGCCAGAAAAGTTTTTTTTATTCATATGAAATATTACAATACATCAATACATTCTACCATACTATCTGATTACTATACAACGATACGGGAACGATACCATGAGGAGCTAAAGACAATGACTACTCCATGGCCAATACATAAAGATGCACACCGTTAAACAAAAATACAAGGGAAATTAGCTAAACTAAAATAAATAATTAGCTACGAATGCACAGTGCTTATCCATGGGAGTTTGCAGCAATGGAACATTTAAAAGCGTTCTGTAGCATGAATGAATTTGAGGGTTGCCTCGAGTAGCTTTTTATTGTTGTTGATGGTTTACCTTTTGTCTCCATACAGAATGAATTTGAGTAAAATTTCATTTGAAAGAGAGGAAAAACCACGAGGTAACAATATTGCATTTACACTATTGAGAAGATCAGATCTAGGCCCGTTATAAGAATGACAAAGCAGCAGGAAATGTTCCGTGCCCTCTACCCCATCATTTACGAGACACAAAGGGTTGACTGTATCTCTGAAGTTATGCCTAAATTTATGAAAATTTAGTTTGCTGAGTCCTACCCGTAACTGAGTGAGAATAGGTAGACCTTTTGGATCACGAATACCGTACACTGGTTGAGGAGAAGGTCGAATAAATTTGGACAATTTTGTTTTAAAAACGCACAGTGAGGGTGATAATCTAATATCTGGATGAAGCGTGTTCCATTCAGATTCCATTCTATTCTTGAATCTCGTCGTTCTTGCCTTTATCTGCCCTATTATATCTGCTTTACGAAAACAATACATAGCTTGTTGTAATTTTGGAATGGGGTAGCCGGAAGAGTTAGAGGAAGCAATCCTGAAGCCAATTCTATTTTAACTTAAAGATGCATTGAGAAGCGACACAAAATAGACATGGTATGTGGAAAACATCAAAGGGAAAGGGAATTGTACTTACACCTTCGCTGCAGGTAGGTCAACTTCAAAACTTTATTGTAGCTCTTCGGAGCAACGCAAAGCAGCGAAATCGAAAAAATATCAAAGAGATGACATCAGCAAACAACTTTCGTGCGTTTTTTGGAAAAGCTAGGCTCAAGCTCCCTTTGATTTCAACGTATTATGCAAGGCGGTTGTACAACCCGGAATTCATTAGTGGACGGACCAGGGCCACGCTACTCTAGTTCTAGGAAATGAAACCTCGCTACTCTAGTTCTAGGAAATGAAACCTCTGTAGTATCTTATGCACAAGTTTGGAATATTTTACCATGTAGTTGTTATTATCCCTTCTTACCCTTAACGTGCCCAGGCAAGGCGCTGATTGTGGGTCAGATCATAATCCAATTGTTATAAGAATAAAGACAACACTTAAAAGAATTCAAAAGAGCAAATTTGCAAGAAAAAAATGGAATGACCAAGAAGTAATCCAAGAGCAAGAAATAAGCAAGAAAGCGAAAGGTCTCAACCCTAATAGTATGATATGGGGTCAAAATGCTCACACTTTGGAAGACCTGAAAGTAGACATGGACAGCATAGGAATCATTCGTCGTACATAGCCGATTGCTCGTGGCCCATGGTCGAAACCGCCAAAGCCTCGTTTTCACGGGCCAATCAGACGGCTAATAAGCGAAGGAGACAAAAGAAACCCGTGAAGATTTTTCCAAATTTTGCCTACCTTCATAAAACGCAACCAGGACGAAAAACTGCTTGAAATTTCCCGAATTTTTTTAAAGAAATCTACTCTCCAGACGTTTGGGTGTAAAAGTTTGGATGCCGGTTAAAACATCTCCAGGATTGGCGGAGTTACTGTTTAAACGGCTTAAATTCAATTGTCTTCAGAGGCAGTCTTTTGAACGCTATACCTGATGAGATAAAGTCAAGCCAATCTATAGCCTCGTTCAAAATTCAAATAAAATGATGAAATGGAGGCAATTGTAATTGCAACATCTGGAATTAGCTGAGCTTGTAAATATCGTACCAATAACAAACCATACCAATAACAAAATGCCGGTCTTAGATATAGAGTTATGGATAGGTATGGTGGAAGTTGACGGTTCAATGAAACCCCAAATTCTGTTCACTCATTACATGAAACCGATGGCCAATAAGTACCTCATAAATAACAGATCAGCGTTATCTGCAACGATGAAAACCAACATACTAGTATCTGATTTGGTCAGAATCATGAGGAATGTTTCTTTACAATGTCCAGAAAGTGAAAGACAGAAACATATCATTTCATCAATATGAAACATTTCATCAAAATGATTCAGTTCTCAGGATATCACCAGCAAGAACGTGTTAAAGTGTATACTAAAGCAAAAGGAAGGTTTAAACAGATCATAGAAAGGGAATGGAGAGGAGAATAGCCGATGTATAGGGGAAAAATTCTGGAAAAGACGGAGAAGAGATCAAGAGAAAATAAAGAAATCACGAACATGGTATGCAAAGGGCGGATATGAGACAGTTCTCTTCGTTGACACTACCCCAAACGGAGAGCTAGCAAAAGAATTTTGAAGGAATCAGAACTAAAAATGAAAATCGTAGAAAGAGCAGGAAGATCGTTGAAAGATAGTCTTGTGAAATCGGATCCATTCAAAAGCAAAAACATGCAAAGAAACGAATTGCCAAGTATGCAAAATGAATCCGGAAATACTTAGTCTATTTTGCTGACGGAATGTGCACTCCTTTCCGGGCATCGTTTCCGACTCTTTTTTCTAACGCCGGGTATCAAAAGAAGGCAATTTTTCTAAAGCTGGTTGTCAAAATTGTTATTTAATTGTTTTTCGACCAATTTTTTACTTTTTGCGGTATGCAATTCGCCGATTTTTGCGTTTTGGGGTATGCTTTTCGCCGATTTTTTCTAAAGCCGGCTATCATTTCGAGGAAAATTTCTAAAGTCAAGTGAAAAATATTTTCTTGGAGTGCACACCCCCGTACAATTGAAAGTCAAGTATCCCCCCCCCTGGGTCGTGCATAGGAAGTGAAGAAGATGGACCATGCGGAGAAACATAGATCGAAGAATCATCCAGAAGTTTGAAAGAAAGAATCAATGAACATATTGAAAAATACGAAAAGAAAGATAAAAACTCTTTTCTATCAAAGCATATGGAAGAGAAGCATGGCGGAAGGAGACAAAGACTAACTGTAGAAAGATTAGCTGCTTGTCCAGGAGACCCTATGCTCAGGCAAGTCTCAGAGGCAGTTTTTATTCAAGAACTGTTACCCTCATTAAATTCAAAAGAAGAATGGGGAAACACGAATGTACCAAGATGAAGACACGGCAACAACAACAGGTTCCTTGAAGATTGTGACGTCCAAAACGTTTTAAGTAACATTGATTAATTATCGAACAATCGACAAACTGAAAGCAAATTCAAAAACAACCGACGCGACGTTTAGTTGCTGATGAGGCCTCAGAAGTGAGGCGAAAGCTTCGATAAAATTAACAATTTGAGTGTGAGTGTTAAGAAATAAATGACAAATAAACAAAAAAACAATTGTGTAAATATTGTATTTCTGTAAATAGTTGGTTTGGAATAGTTACCCTATTCTTAGAGTAAACTATGTTTTTGCATCCAGCTTTAAATAAATTCTTTATTATTATTATTATTATTATTATTATTATTATTATTATTATTATTATTATTATTATTATTATTATTATTATTATGATTTTTTTTATTATTATTATTATTATCACCATAAAACCATTTAGCTTGGTATATGCAGTTGCGGAACCAAATGAAAAACTGAGCATTTTCAATAGTCTCCTCCGTGAAGTTATAGACAGGCATGCCCCCTACNAAGTAGCGGGGACAAGCAGTCACCCTGGAAGATTCCTCTCTGAATGGTTACTTCTCCTAATTCTTCTTTCCCTGCTGTTAATATCGTTTTCCAACGAGGCATGCTTCTTAGTAATAGCTCTTTGAGGTTTTCTGCAACTCCAATCATTTTATGACATTCTATTATCCCCGAATGTGGTATCATATCGTAAGCTTTACGATAGTCAATCCATGCGATGGCGAGATTTGTATGTCTTCTTTTACAATTCTTGATAATGGTCTTGTCGATAAGTAGCTGATCTTTTGTGCCCCTTGCTTTTCTTTTACACCCCTTTTGCTCATCTGGGAAAAACTCTCTCTCTTCCATATACGTGTAAATCTGATCTGCAGCTATCCCTGTCAACACTTTCCACATAAGTGGTAGACACGATATCGATATTGTTATTATTATTATTATTATTATTATTACTATTATTTTTTTTTATTGTTATTATTATTATTATCATGTTCTTTGCTTGTTTGCTTGTACAGTTCTTGCCACTGTGCCAAGGTCAGTCCATGACCCTAAGGCAACAGCAGTGTTTATTTGATGGACAACGTTCTTCTCAGGATGTGGGCGCTTCCGAGGAGAGTAATCTTCGGCAATTCTTCAACTCGTATTTGGCCAGGGATTTGATTTAAGCACTTCCCAAGGCCTTTCTTTATGAGTCCAAGTGCTCCCACTACAACTGGAATTGTCGATGTCTTCATTTCCCACATTTTTGCTACTTCTATTTCAAGATCTTTGTACTTGGACAGCTTCTCTACCTCTTTAGTTGATACATTTTATTTCAGATGGTATACTCATGTCAATCATAATGCATTTCTTTTCTTCTTTGTATTTGATAATTATATCATCAGCTTTTATCTCTTTGTCTGTGTTCACGGGCATGTCCCATAATATAGTGGCACTTTCATTTTCAGTCACCTTCTCAGGCTTGTGGTCATAGTACTTTTCTTCAGCTGGAAGACGGTAATGCTTGCATATTCTCTAATGTAGGTACCCTGATGCCTCGTCGTTTCTCTGTATATTTTCCGTTTTTGCAAGTACTTGACAGGCAGCTACGATATGGTTAATAGTTTCTTCGAATTCATTGCACATCCTACACTTGGGGTCAGTGCCATCTTTAATGATCTTACTGTGGTATGATCTTGTTGCTAAGCTTTGATCTTGTGCAGCAATTATAAGTCCCGCAGTGTCCCCTTTAAGTCTAGGACTCTTAAGCCATTTGTGGGTCTTTTCTCTTTCAACATCTGGCTTATTCACCCTAATTGGATATTGACCATGCATCGGCTTTTCTTCCCATTTCTGTATCATCTTCTCATGTGCCTTCTTCTTTGTCTCCTGCTTTACTCCCTTAGCAAATACAGTGACTGGTTCTTGTTGTTTTCTAGGCTGGTCTAGTACCTCGAGTTCTCCCTTGAATTTTCTGGCGTTTTTTGCAACCGAATAAAGCTTCTTACTATTTTCATGCTGGTAAACAAGTTTGAGAAGGGGATCTTCTGTTTGTTCAAGGTACGAATTTAGTCCCAAAGTGGTTGTTTTGAACACGAGTTCAAGCTGAGTGATGCCCCGTCCTCCATCTTCTCTTGGTAGGTATATCCGGTAGGTATATCACATCAGCTTTTGGGTGGTTCATCCTCTCCATAGTGTTGATTGCTTCGATCTTGTTTGATCCATTAAGCTCACTTTTGTTACCAATCTCACTCTCCTGTAGTATTTTTTTCTAATTTGTTCCTTCATAGTGGCATGTTGTATACCATCATCTTCATTGATCCCTAGATATTTATAAGCACCTTCCTGTTCTAGCTCCTTTATGGTTGTGTTCAAGTACTCTGATGTCCGTGTCAGTTTGCCTCTCTTGAATGTGGCTTTGGCACACTTTTCAAGGCCGAACTGCATGCAGATATCGTCACTGCAGGTCTTGAGCAGTCCCCTGTTGATTATTGCTTTTCACATAGGTTTTCAGATCGTCCATATAGAACAAATGGCTAATTTTCTTTCCTTCTGCTTCATAGCCATATCCAGTGTTGTTGAGCATATTGGTGCCAATGACAGACAGAACAGAAGTGGTGATGACAAATTTCGTTGAAAGATATCACTTTCAATGCTAATTGATCTTGTCCTGATTGTACCCTGATTGTGCCTTAGAGACAATATTGTCTTCCAGTTGCTCACACTTCCTGTCATAAATTTAATCAATATTGGGGACAACTTATGAATTTTCATTGCTTTAATTATCCAGGAGTGCGGGACACTGTCAAATGCTGTACTGTAATCAATCCAAGCTGTGCTGAGGTCTTTTCTTGTTCTTACAATCTTCAAGTATCATTTTATTTATCAATAATTGATCTTTGCATCCATAGTTTCCTCTCTTGCATCCTTTCTGTTCTTGCGGTTGTAGATTGTTCCTTTCAAGAAAAGTGTACGTTCTTTCGGTTATGACAGACGTTAGGACTTTGCAAGTTGTTGGTAAGCAAGCTATTGGCCTGTAGTTATTTGGGTTCTTGGTTTCATTGTTTTTTTGTAGCAGATATGTCAGGCCTGGTGTCAGCCATTCTGGGTTTTTTTCTGGGTTTCTTACAATATCATTGTATGCTGTTGTTAAGCTACCATGTAATTTTTCCAGATTTTTCAACCAGACGTTTGGCACCCTGTCATTGCCCGGTGACTTCCAGTTACTACAATCCTCGCCAAAACCTCTTGTCACAAACTGAATTTTTCAGCATTTTTCAACAAAAATCTAAGTGCCTACCACTTCAGCGGAAATATCTCGTAAATCCACCTTCCCCCAAGTCAATGTTGTTTGTCTTCACTCAGGACACTTGCTGCATGATATTTTCTAAGTTAGAGAATTCAGCAACATTGACTTGGGGGGTAAAGGGGGGTATTTGCTCTTCAGATCTACCTTTTTCCATTTTGTGACAAGGGTTTTGGCGNATCCTTTCTGTTCTTGCGGTTGTAGATTGTTCCTTTCAAGAAAAGTGTACGTTCTTTCGGTTATGACAGACGTTAGGACTTTGCAAGTTGTTGGTAAGCAAGCTATTGGCCTGTAGTTATTTGGGTTCTTGGTTTCATTGTTTTTTTGTAGCAGATATGTCAGGCCTGGTGTCAGCCATTCTGGGTTTTTTTCTGGGTTTCTTACAATATCATTGTATGCTGTTGTTAAGCTACCATGTAATTTTTCCAGATTTTTCAACCAGACGTTTGGCACCCTGTCATTGCCCGGTGACTTCCAGTTACTAGTTCTTTTAAGACCCAGAGTCACTTCATCATCATTAACATCCGTCCAATCTTGGGTAGGCTGGTTTTTCATTATCTCATCTTGGTGTCATATCCATTCTGCCGTTTCTTCATGGTGTTTCTCATTTTCCCAGATGTTACTCCAAAATGCCTCTATTTCTTCAATTGAGGGTGGCTCTTCAACCTTTACCTGCTTTTTACCTAGTTCTCGATAGAGTTTCTTGGTGTCTTCCTTGAAGAGCTTATTTTGTCGGAAAGACTTCCCCTTTTTTACATATCTTCTTACCCGCTGCGCTTTTGCTAAGTTCAGTTCAGTTCATTTTAATTCCAAAATTCCACTACATACAAAAATCTTTCTAAAATACATACAATTAACCAGAATAACAAATTACAACAGATGACAAAAAATGACAAATTTTACAATAGGAGTACATAGAATTTCGTATGGAGAGGAATTTCTTAAGGACGAGCTCTCTCAGTAGGTAGACTAATCGAGGAGAGAGCACCCCCTAAGCTAAAAACTTACCATTCAAATTATGAAATCTTTGAGTGATTCGATTGATCAATGTAAGGAAAAATTATCTTATCAAGATATTCATGATTGGTACTTAGTTGAGCAATTATTTGGATTTCTTTGTGATTCTCAGGGATCTTGCTCAGCATAGCTGGCGTGCCTATCAGCATGAACCTGAATTTGGTTGGATTTGCTTTTAATATATTTTCAGTTAACCAGTCAATGATGATGTTTGTGTCGTCCTTGATTTGATGTAATACTGCCGGTAAGTCTGATAGTTTACCTGATGTATAGATTTGTGTATCATCAGCATAAGTATGTATGGTGGTTGCAAATGGAGATGGCTGTGAAACCTCTTTGACAACTGTTGGCATATAATTTAAATATAGGATGAATAAGACTGGCCCAAGAACAGATCCTTGGGGAACACCATGTTTAATGTTTGCCTCCTCTGAAACTGCTGTATCGATCTTAACATACCGTTTTCTTCTGCTGAGATAGCTGTTGAACCAGAATATGGCATGAGGGTCAAAACTATTTTTAACTAGTTTTGATAATAGAATTCCATGGTCTAAAGTACACTGGGTACCAGACTCTCTTTTATGTTAGAGAGTCTGGTACCCAGGGTAGGTCTAAAGTATCAAAAGCTTTACGTAAATCCATCAGGATAAGAGCTGTTACTAGCCCTTTATCCATGTTCCAAGAGATCGTCAGATATTCGTAAAAGGGCTGTTTGGGTAGAATGATCTTTCCTAAACCCTGAAAATATTTCTGGAGTATTTTTTTCCCTCAAGATACTGTAATAGTTGCTTGCATATTACTTTTTCAAGGATTTTTGACAACAACAGAAGCAGTGAAATTGGTCCGTAAGTTTGTGTGTCTTCTTTTGAGTCACCTTTATGGATAGGACTGACCATTGCAATCTTCCATGTATCCGGGACAGATGCTGTAGCTATTAAAAGATTAACCAGTTTAGCAATTGATGGAGACAGCAAACTACATGCAGCCTTCAAAGACCTGACATCAACATTATCATGTCCATGAGCCTTATTTGGTGGTATGGCTGCAATTATTTTCTCAATTTCATGTGAGGTGATTATTTTGAAAGAGAATTTATCTTTTGTTGTTATCAATGAATCAGGAAAAGCAAATGACCTTGTTGTTTTTCTAGTCGTTTCTGAGTATTTTCACCAATTTCAGCAAAATACTTGTTGAAATATTTTGCCAATGATGTTTTATCTGATGAAGTAGGGAGATTTTTAATGTTCTTTTTCTTTGGTAGGAGTCGCCGGATTGTTGTCCATAGTGGTTTTGGATCATTTTTATGTTCTATTAGTTGGTCTTGAAAGAATTTCTCTTTAGCTTTCTGAACAAGTTGTTTCACCTTCTTTTTTTCAATCTCATATCTTTCCCAGACTTCATCATCTTTTGTAGCAATGGCTGTTCTATGCAGGCTATTTCTGTAATTTATTGCCTGCTGTATCGTGTCATTAAACCAAGGCGTTGGCTGTCTCTTGATTTTGACAGCACGAAGCGGGGCATGTTTATTTAGAACTTCAAGGTAAGTTTAGAACTTCAAAAAATTGACCAAAGATGGTCAAACTTCAACGAGAGCAATTACCAGTTGGTTGAACGGGTTTGTAAAATTTCATCATGATCACCATTGTATGATTTTTTGGTATCCACCTTTTTATGATTAAAATCGTTGATCAAAGCAAACTATGAGTGAGTGCACACATTTTTAGCCAGTTTCTTAAATTTTAGGCCATTTTGCTAAAAAGGTTGTGACGAGTCCTTTTATGTCTTCGGAGTACATTATGGAATCCCAAAGCAAGTACTAACAGAAATTGCACTGGAAACAAATTAGAAATATTTCAGTACTGCACAGTGTCAACATATTTTGAGGTGACCGAGGAAAATTTTAAAACGTTTAAAAATTAAAAACGTTTCGTAGCTTTTTGAATCCGAGCACTCTGGTTTCATACTGTTTGAAAAACGAAGTCTGCAGTTTCTCACAAGCAGTTTCTTGCATAAAAATACCCTTTAGATATTCTAGTTGTAAATTTTAGTCCAACCTTTTTGTTATACAAATTTTGCTGTGAATGTGGCCCATAAAATGCAAAATCTCATTTTCTTCCATGATTTCAATTTAGCCAGGGGTGGCGCCAGGAATCTTCCGACATAGGGGCTGGAGCTTCCGACAGAGGGCCAAAATAGCAAGAAAATACAGTTTTCATACGCCATTTTGCCAAATTTCCTCCGACAAGAACCCAAATTGTCCTCCGACGGGGGGCTAGATGCTTCCGACGAGGGGGCTGTAGCCCCCCTAGCCCTCCCCTGACGCCACCTCTGAATTGAGCCAAACTGGTTCGAAAACTTTGATTCAACGAAATATAATTCCTATTGCGTCCTCCACTCTGCTGATTTAGTGTACTTTTAAGTACAACTACAATGTTAAAGTTGTTTACTATGAATGGGGCAGTTTTGCCAATTATAACGAAAAAAGGTTTTATCAAAGTAAATGTAAAACTTACCAGTTGTTTTACACATCAGACTGCATGATCTGTTGTAGCTATGGAGATTAAGGGAGTTGTGGAGCCAACCCTGCCTGCAGGCTTTCTAAATTTCAAGAATACTACCTTGCATCTCACAGAAAATGTGACAAAGCCGGATATTAAGTGATGAGTCCTGCTGGTGAATCTTTCATGGCAGTGCCCCCTTATTTTACACAAAATTCATTTTGCCAGCAATCAGCCAGTGCCCTATTTGTTTCGAATTCTTGGTGTGAGAGATGGAAACAATGGCGATGAAGACATACTCATCATTGAGATGGTGCCAATCTGATATGCCAGAGCAACAGTTGCAAAAATTCCCTATCTTAGTTTAGTTTAAGTTTAGCTTCGATAGTTTGTTTTAATGTAACGTTGTTTTTGAAAAGCGCTAGCCATTTCAGTTTGTCGCAAATGTCCAACTGATATGATTCTATGACCCTTCACATAAAATAGCAACACGCCTCCTGCCCGGAAATTTACACTTTTGATACGCTCATAGGACTAAAGATCTATTTTTATTTGTCAAATTCAATGTGGACTGACTTGTTGAATAATCTTTTCGGGCTTGTTTTGATTTCCAAGTAATATTCCTGCAAATTTCTTTTTAAACAAGTTATGGCAAGGGCATAATCTCAAACCGTGCGATTTTTTCGTTAGTTTCAACACCCTGTTACTTTTGATTTAGGCCGAATATCGGGAAAATGCAATTTGGAAGTGTGCATCAGAATTCATATTTAGGAAATTCGTTGTCATTGTTTGAAAATATTCGCAAACGGCAAATCCGTGGAACAAAAACAAAGCTGGGTTTTAGCCCTTTTTCGGAGGTTTGCTTGTTTACACCGAACCGCTATCTTTGAAAATAGCGTGATCTGATTGGTAAATCCCCAAATCAAAACAAACTCGAACAAAACGAAATATTGCCCTGTTGAGCAGATCAGCTTTTTCGCAGTTTGGTTATGGGTCTCAGGTTGAGCGGTCGCGGTGTGGCAGGATGTAGTCTCGCATTGGTGAGCGTATCTGGGACTCATACACGTATTTATTTTATAAGAAACTGCCCATAAGAAACTCAACTCACAGATTGCCAAAAATAAGAAACTCCAGTACTGGGAAAATGTAATTTAAGAAACTATTTATTTTCATAAAGGAAATCCTTTAAATATTTTTACTTTACTTTCACTTTTTTCCTGTATCATATTACTTGTAAGGTACTTTAGTAATGTCTAAACATTGGAAAGGCTTAAAACATTGTTTTGAAATGTTCACGAGGGCAGAGATAGTGTACATGAAGATTGTTATGGAACCTCTAAGAAACTCGTAAGAAACTCTGAGTACTCAAAATCTGATCATTTTAAGAAACTTTGAGTACTGGGCCAAATCTTTAGTTTCTTATAAACAAATACGTGTAGTAGTCAGTCTAATGTTAAATGAGGCCCTTTCTAAATTGTTGCCGTTGTTTTGAGTGTGCTTTCTCCTAATTCATATTTTGAGATCGTTACAGGACAGGTACTTTTCAATCCTTGTTGGCAATAATAACAACCAGTGCACCCAGTGCTATGAAAAATTTATTACCTCTGATTTAAATAGTAAAATAAGCTACCACCCTTTTTCTTGTTTCTGCCAGAATGATTCGAGGCAATGGTAGCCATAACTTCAATCGAAATAAGCCAAAATTTTGAACATCATCCATTGCAAAGTTGTGCTAGAGTAGTACCAATAAATATACGGATTATAAGTACGCTTGTCCATCAAAACCACCAAATTTACATTCAAATTCAGTCTATAAATCATAAATTTCACGATATTCAAAGTTCAAAATTTCAGGGCTGTCATGCATTCTATTCAGCGATGAGACGATTCATAATAGACGATTACGCTAAAGATGGCGGCGAGGAACTTGTTACCAAGATGCATTGCGTTCGAATAACGAATCTTAAGCGATTCTATAGGAATTCGATTAAATAACGAAGTGCATCTTGGGAAAAAGTTCCTCGCCACCATCTTTAGCGTAATCGTCTATTCAAAATTAATCAGAGCTCCGCTCTGTGTCGTCTACGTAAAATCAAATTCTAAGGTATCAGTAATCGCAATTCATCAGGTTCAAATCCATTAGCGTTCAATTACTCAATTATGATAAAGCTTGGCTCTTGATTTACAAATAGATTGAGAATTAATGCAACTTCGTAATCGTACATGCATGTTAGCAAATTTTAAAATCGAGTCTTTGCTCACAGTCAATCGGATCGAAGCTAACCTCCCAAAACTCATCAAACTCATAAGCAAAAATGACCGATAATTAACCGAGAATGCAGAGGCGCGACAAAGTCACACCGAGCGGACCTAGTTACAAATAAAAGCGAGGCGAGGGTTTTGATGCATACCATAGATACAAAAGTTCAATTCATATGTTTTCATTTTAGCAGCATCCGCAAGGTGAGCAAGAAAGCCCTGCTAGAAGTCCCACAGGGGCAGGGAATCAACGTGATGTAGCAATGAACCGAAAAGCTCAATATCAGTTTTGTGAAGACGTAGCTAAAGATATCGCTGAGATGCCTAAGAAAAAAGAGGAAATTACCAAGGAAGATATCTTTGTAGAAATCATCGCAATAACATATGGTAATGGTGAAAAAGATCCATTGGAAAATGTTGATTTCATCAATAAAGAAGGTACTGTGGTCAAATGGAATCCAAGGGGCAGGAAAGAAGGCTCAGTCAATTTTCTGAATTCATTCAAAGACCAATACATCAGAGTTTATTGTCGCAATGCAGATATAAAAGGGATAAAACAAGAAATTGGCAACCGGTTCTACGAATGGTGCAAAAGGAATAGCTACGATGTGCCACAAGACATGGAAAGAGGGCCAATAGAGCATGACGATACAGAAGAAGCAAAGCCAGCTGCCGCTAGAAGTATCAAGTTTTGATTAAAATCCTGAGGGTGAAAAATAGCTGTTCTTAGAATCAAAACTAATGTATCTGATCCCTGATTTAAAGGAGCAGTTAGACTCAAAACGTGGGTAACACATTCTGCATGGCACAATCCCATTCGTATAGGCCCCCGGCGGGTGCAATTCTATATAAAAAGTGATACACAAGCTTGTCTGTAAATTCACTGACTTAGGGCGAACAAATTTTCAAATCCTAGGACCTAGGATTTAGAAAAAGGGGGTTATTTTACAATTTGGTCAGTGGATTTTAAAAAGATACTTTGATTAAAACCAACTAATTTCAAGAAATAAGGTTGTTGTTGATGGTTTCCTTTTGTGAGTTACAATTGACTAGTCATTAGGTGTAATAAACTTGATGTTGAATGATTATCAAATTCATTAATTATTGTACATTTTTTCTATACAATGTTGAATACAAAACAGTTGGTGATGTAATTATCTTTGTTTTGGCCAGATCAAATTCCTCAATTGAAGNTAAAGAGGCACTTCCTGAAAATAAAAAGGGCACTTCTTTGTTTATTCCAAAATCTTGGGGGGGCACGTGTGCCCAGTGCCCCCCCGGTTCCTACGTCTCTGACAAGCTTGTCTGTAAATTCACTGACTTAGGGCGAACAAATTTTCAAATCCTAGGACCTAGGATTTAGAAAAAGGGGGTTATTTTACAATTTGGTCAGTGGATTTTAAAAAGATACTTTGATTAAAACCAACTAATTTCAAGAAATAAGGTTGTTGTTGATGGTTTCCTTTTGTGAGTTACAATTGACTAGTCATTAGGTGTAATAAACTTGATGTTGAATGATTATCAAATTCATTAATTATTGTACACTTTTTCTATACAATGTTGAATACAAAACAGTTGGTGATGTAATTATCTTTGTTTTGGCCAGATCAAATTCCTCAATTGAAGTCTACTAAAATCTAGGCATAGCTTTCTCAATAATAGCAACTCACCAGTAGTTCTATGTATTCAGGTGTAGAAAAGGGGATAAAATCCAGCAGCTGTTGAAAAATATTGAAAGGCAAGTAGCAGCTAACATGCATATTCTTGATGGTGTGGGTTGTGTTTCCTTTCCATTATGTAAAGCCATTTTAGTACAGTGGGTGATACTTGCAGTAGTCATTTACTTGATCTAACAGATCAGGCCTAAAGTAACGACAAATCAGTCAACTTTTTGATCTGTAAAATGTTATATATGAAGAAGTGCTCCAATTGCTCTAATATGCAGTTCCATAAAACATTATTGTACAGCTGTATCAAAACTGATGTTATGATTTCCTTGGTGACAAAATGGATCATAAGTTTGCATTTCTGACTGGCGTCACTGCTGTTTTAGGTAGGAAAAGCGTTCTACCTTTTGCTTCCCTCTCCAGTCGTCAGTTTTGATCAGCTCTTCATTCAGTAGATATTCAGTTTTGTTTGATGGGAAACATCTTCTCAGAGTTGCATAGGTAGAGACATCGGCTAGAGTGCAGTTTAGCGGGCGGCATTCGAATGTTTTGTTGCTGTTGGCATCCGGTAAGGGTTAGGGTTAGTTTCAGAAAAGCGTTTTCGGCGTAATTTAGCGTTAGTTAGGGTAAGTTAGGGTTAGAAAGGGTAAGTTAGTGTTAGGGTTAGAGTTAGAGTTAGGGTTAGGGTTAGGGTTAGGGTTAGGGTTAGGGTTAGAGTTAGGGTTAGGAATGGAATATGACATTTAGCGCCGCCCGCTAAACTGCACTCGTCCCGAGACATCTTCATACTAAAACATGCTACCACAGATAACTTAATGGTAGTGCAGTATTCACTTGAAAGTTGTTACGATACAAACAGACTCTGCTCTTTCTGCTTTTTGACACACAGCCATCTTTTCATGCAAGCAATCCGGAAGCAATAGCCCCTTATGCAATTAAACAAAATTGTGATTTATTACTTTTTGGTAGCAAAACCTACAACACAATAGCCAACAAAATGATTCTTCAATGTACTGTCAGGTACATCAAAAACACAAATCGATTTAGATAAGGAATCTAAAACTGTATATTTTTTACCTTTAGACA
>REGL01000916.1:48350-62764 GCA_004194395.1 Aurelia aurita complex sp. Pacific
ATTCATGAGGTGCACTAATGAAGCCAGAACTCAACTAACGTCTTTGCGAATCTGTGCACTTTAAGGAAACGATTATATATATTTTATCATTCGCTAAAGCCATAGAAAGTTGTTGAAGGAGTATTTAAAACCGGCATGCCGTGCACAGCTATCTCTTTTTGTCGGCCATTGTAAATTATTTTTTCCGGGTGAGTCACTAAAAAGAATCCTTGTTTGAAAAATCACCATCCCTTAATATCAAGATGATGATATTGGGAAACATAACATTTAACAGCAGACATTTTCAAATGGACCCCAAAATTTACCTGATTGAAATCGTCCACTCCATTCTGAAGCTATAAGAGATTTTCTCCAGAATGCTCTTTCAATAAATCTTCAAAACAGGCTCGAAACAACGACCAACTTCCCGAGCTTTCTGCCTTATCTCAATGAGTTCAACACATTCTGATATGTTTTATCCTCAGGAGAAGATGAAATTGTCTGGAGTGATGTTGTTTTGCCCCCAGGGATGATATTTTCATCTGCCAAAGGGATAATACGTGCTAAAGCGAAAGCATGTACAAGTCATTGCTATAAGGCATAGACATTCGAGAAATTTGGTCGTGATTTTATGTAGCTTTGGAAGTTTCTTGGAGGGGCTTCCTCTAGAAAATCTCTTATAACTTCAGAACGGAGTAGACGATTTCAGGCAGGTAAAGTATAGAATATATTTGAACATGTTTACTATTGAATAACATATTTGCCAACATCATTGTCTTGATATCAAGGGATCTGTGGTCTTTCAAACAGGGATTCTTTTTTGACTCACCCGGTGGTGGATCATCAAAATTTCGGAAAAGATGCCTCAAGGGAATGTTTTCACGGGGTATTTACAAAGCATAATTTCCTTATTATATGATGTACTTATTGCCCAATCAGATGAGGAGTGACAGATTGCCTTTGATTTGATCTGAAACTTCCACTTTATCACTTATCACAGCAAGATAAAATATGGTTCTTACTTTATCTTCATCATAGGGAAGAAAAATTAGAAAATGAATTAAAAGAGACAAAAGCAGAACTTGAAGATTTACAAGACCGTATGCAAAAGCGGATTCAGGTACAAATTTATTATTTCCAGCAGACATATTTTGTTTGCTGCATCTTAAGATCTTAAGGATAGAACCGTAAGGTAGCTAAATTTTCTCTCAGATGAATTGAACTGATCAAATATTTCATCAAACAGTTATCGAGATGACATATTTAATTTGTTCGGTGTTGTGAGCCGGTGGTCAATCAGAGCAAACATTTCACCAAACCAAACATTTCATCGAGAATTCTGTTCAAAGCCTGTGATCAGAAAGTGCCAACCGAGTTGCTGCAGAGCTCAATGGTCAAAACAAGATCAAACATTTGCAGAAAATTTCGTTGGAGTGGTCAAACAGATCCATCATTTCACAACAACAACAAATATTTCTTTTAAATTCCATCAAACTTCATCCAACGTCATCAAAGAAATACCGGGTGACCCAGAAAAAAGTGACCCAACGCAATATGTCACAGAAAATTAAGTAAATGGCCGATTGAAATGCTTCAAACGTTGTTCTGTCGATAAAAGACAAGCCTATGCTATGAATATTTTTCGCAATTTTTTTCGACAAGGTAAATTTCCAAAAGTAAGGATTTCGAGGAAAAGGGCATGCCTGAAATCCTCAAAAAGTCGTCAAAAACAGGGGATCGATTTACAACCATTTAAAATCTTAAAAACAACGCGGAGCGTGTTTCATTTCAACCTGGGAATAGGCAACCCTGTCGGAAGTCTTCAGAGCAAGTTTATAGTCCCTAGGTACTTGAAGATATTCTCAGGAAAAATGAATCACGCTTCTCGTTGTTTTGAAGATCTGAAATGGCTTTGAATCGATCCCCTGTTTTTGACTAATTTTTGAGCATTTTAAGCCTGCCCTTTTCCTCAAAATCCTTTATTCGGGAACTTTACCGTGCCCAAAAAATCTGCAAAAAATACTCATAATGTAGGCTGGTCTTTTAGCGACAGAACAACGTTTGAAATATTTCAATCGACCATTTACTTTTCGTTCTATAACAGATTGCGTTGGGTCACTTTTTTCTGGGTCACCCGGTATAATGTGACGAAACCTTGATGGCCAAACGGGACAAACATCTTACCAAACATTAGTCTGTAAAACGTCAGGTGGAAATGTTTGATCTGTTTGACGAAGGCTTTGGATGCAAGTATCACCATTTCTCAAAAATCACAGCTTCCTTTAGCCTGATAAGCAGACCCAATTTTGAAATCGGGTCTGGTTATCAGGCTAAGCTTCCTTAAGGTTGCAAAAATCATTTTCTGCAATTCTGTGCCACAAATCAGCAATGGTGGTCGGATTGATTCAAACAAAGTCTCAAAGCATAAGTTAACGCTTACCCTTTGCAGCTGACAGTTAAAGTTACAGCTCGTATACGGCAGTTGTATGTACGGGGCACGATTTGTTTGGAACCTACTGTACACATCTACCATAAAGTCTTAGCAAAAAGGTAACAAGTACCATGGTTTTTATGTTAAGCCATATCTGCATCNTTTAACTAGCGCTAAATAGGCATTCAAGTTTGTAAAACAAAACCAACCCTTTTTAGGTAATTGTAGCATTTGATTATTCAGCTGAGATCTGCTAAATTTATTTGGGGACTCAATCATGGATATATCTTGATATATGCTGAGTTATAATTGGAACGGAAGAAGTGTTCTGTGGAGGTAGGGTAGGATTCAACGAACAAGAAATATTTCATGTAGTGCTGTATAAAGTTGAACCAGCGCTACACAGGCATTCAAGTTTGTAAAACAAAACCACCCCTTTTTTCGATGAAAGCTTTCTCACTGCCTCTTTGTTTCAAAATAGGATTTGACGAATCAATTGAAAATTTTGAAAATGGAAAGGCAATATTTTGGGACATCTATTACAAGTAAAGGTACGGATTTCTTATATTTCATCTTTGAGCAAGTTCATTTTCTGCTACAGGTCTGCACTATATTTGGGATGCCTTTTGCAAACTACCAGGTGTTCCAATAAAAATTATACAGAATTGGTTGGGTCCAGGCATATTCTATTTGTTGAAAGTCATACATTGTGCCTTTTTTTTCATTTTCTTTAAGCATCAATATCAACAAATGACGTTGAAAGTGAGACGACAAATGACAGATGAGTTGACACAAATGAGGCTGAGGAAAGAAGTCGATATTATTAAAATAACTATCGAGGAACATTTTGAAATTGATTAACCATTGATTGAGGCTAATTTCTATAACAACTGGACCTAACCAAATCTGTATACTTTTCTCTGGGTTACCCGGTACGATCCGGATTTGTGGAATCAGTTTTCATTGAGTGCCGGATTCACGGTGATGCTTTTCCGCCTCCTCGTTGGATATTACAATTTCCGTTTGAATGCATGCATTTTCCACCGTCCTAGGGTGTTTAGTTTTCCACTGTTTTAATGTGTTTCAGAGCAAATGCATTTCTACTAGAATTGAAATTAAGAAAAATTGATGAAATTCATAGATGCAATTTATGCCATTCGAAAGTACATTTTCATATTTTTTCTAATGGGATCCGATTTGGCGACATTAATGGAATCATTCAACATTTTATTAACGTATCAGTGAGTGTTGTTTATTTCTGATGCAGGATGTGATTGGACATTTAAACACGCAAAATTTCATCTTTAAGAGAGCTTATTTTATCAATGTCAATAAGTGTATCTCTTGGGGGTACATTCATCTGTTTGCTTCCAAAAGAACTTACGTCAGGCTCTTCTAGACCTGAAACTTTCCCCAAAAATCTTTACCATGACTTTTACCATAAAGAATGTCTTGATTTTGCTCTTCCATGCTGAAATTAAAATTGATCATATTTACTAGAACATCAATTGAATGATTGCATATCATTAGAAAGAAGTTATATTAAGATTTTCAGACAGTATACATTACATCTTTTCAGATCTTTTTATTTTTTGGCAATTTTCAAATAAAGTTGGGTTGCGTTTTTCTGAAACACCCCATAGATTGAAAAGGGGCTCCATCCCCGAATTGCAAACAAATCTAAAAACACTGTCATTGTGAAGGCACGTGTCCACTGTTCTTCACTCAAGCCACCAAACAGTAACCGTCGAAAATCTACAAAGACTATATCTTGAAAATGACGCTTTCAAAACTGCAAAATCGTCGGTTCAAGAAAACGAGGAGACGGAGCCCCATTAAAAGGATGCCTTTTACTTGTCCAGAATTTATGGTTTACTTAAGAAATTTCTCTGGATTGATGGGTTGAAGTTTATTCTTCTCACTGGCACAACTTTCTATCCTGGTGACATTTTATCATTTATTTCTCTTAGCTGTCCAGCGAGAAGAAGAAAAGAAGCTACAAAGAGAACTATTTTTAAAAGACAGGGTAATTTGAATCAATTCATTATTAGTACTGGAGATTTACCATCACCCTTCTTTATGATGTTCACATGATGTACGAAAGGATTCGGGAAAAGCTTAGCCAATGTCATGTCAGTTGTGAAGAATTAAAGATACATTGGCATTGGCATATTTTCAATGCATGAGTACACGATAAAGAGGCTAGCAGTGATTAAGAGGCGAAAAAATCACACAGCCTCGTTTTCGTTTGCACGATATGACTTCACTTCGCTCAAATTGCTTATTTGAATACATAATTTCACAAGGAGAAGGTGGAAAACAGTTGGAAAAAAGTATCATACATCATTCATAGCAGTATTATCTTGTATTTTATCATCAATCATACCAACCCCGGACTTGTCCTCTAGACTCTTTTTCGATTTACTACGACTCAGCACTATACATCAAACATGCAGTACGTTTGTTGGGTTTATGAAAGAATAGGTCAGACTTAGCAACAATAGCATTCATTGCTTTTGACCCTATGTTTTGACTGATGACATGAGAATAACAAGGACAGATTTCGTATCAGAATAGCATATGTTGTGATTGATTAACACCACACTTCAAAGCAATTTGCGATTGCAGACAAAGGGAATTCTCTCAACCAGTAATTCAAAACAAACAAAGCTGCACAATTTTCCTTGAAACCAGCAGGGCAAAAAAGTGGTTATTAACAGAAGTCATGAGTTTAAAACGAAAGAAGGAAGGATATATCTAAATGTTTGCTTGGCGGATGTTGTTTATTTGAGGCCTAGGTTAAACGTCGCTCTTCTCATGCGCCGAACCTAATAGTTGAATTAGGCGCATGAGAAGAGCGACGTTTAACTTGATTAAGTTCGGCAGATTGAATTAGGTGCAGCAGAATGTACTTGGAGCGACTGGTCTTGTCGCATTATGCGACTCTGGAGCGACTTAAAGTTAGACGTCGCTCTTCTCATGTGCCGAACTTAATGCATAAATTATTCCTCATAACTTTCCGTTTTAAAGCGAGGCGGAGCATGCGTATATCTTCGAATAACGGGAATTTGCTGGAAGTGACTAAAAGGGCAATGATGCTCTTGATTCTGTTGTGACTGAGACAGAATATTGGGGATTGTATTCAAATTTTCAATCGAGCGAAACAAAAACAAAACTTTCAGCTAATAGTATAGCTTGATTTCCGCATCATGGACACAAACTCGACTCTGAACGCAGACGTGTGACATTGCAAAAGTGGCACGTCCCCGACTAGCTACCAGGTATAACTTATGACTGAGATGTAGCTGATTATTCTTCGTTTTACACGATAAAACACTGTACAGTTATGTCCATGACAAAGTTTAAACATTATTTTGCTTGCCCAGAGTTCGTTGTGTTTTGCATTCTCAAAATTGGTTGCGTCAGCTTTTTCAACATGCTTTTGTTCGTTGTTACTTTGAGAACAAAAGCTGAAGGACCTGTTCTAATGAGTTTGTTGCTAGGCTACAAAGGATATCAGAAATTTAATTGTCTTTATATTAGGAGCGACACATTAGGAGCGACGTATAATTCAGAGTCGCTCTACCGTCGCTCTACAGTCGCTCCTAATTGTATTAGGTTCGGCGCATGAGAAGAGCGACGTTTAACCTAGGCCTGATTCAGGAACCGAGTAATAATTGTTTCATCCACACCATAGTTATGCGAAAATTGCAATGCATTCTGCTCTGCTTCTGAATCAAATAAGCCAAATCCGCCCGGCAAATCTATTGATTTATCCTTCTTCTTTCGTTTTAAGCTTGTGATTCTCTTTAAAGACTTCAATTCGCGTGCACAAGGCAGCAGTTTACCCTGCTGGATTCAGGGCAAATTTTGCGGCTTTGCTTGTTTTGAATTACCGCTTGAGAGAATTTCCTTTGTCTGCAATCGAAAATTATTTTGAATTAAGGTGTCAATCAAACACATATACCATTGTGTTAAGAATTTAACGTTGTTCTTGCGAATAAAAGCGATTCATGACTGCAAAGGAATGATTTCCACCATCGGAAAGAATAATTGTTGAACTTACTCTTTAGGCCCTGATAGTGGCAGAAGGTGAAATACAACGACAACAACAATACTTTATTGGATTCATAACTGGAATAGCGAGGGATTTTAGGTCAGTAGAATTTACCACGACTTTGTGCAAAAATTTGCAAAAATGCAAATAGATTGCCGTGAACACACATTGAACTGAAATTTCCCATTGAGTAGCACAGGTGCATTATAAATTGTAACCAATCAGCAAGGGTTTCAAATCTTTAAATTGGTTTAAAAAGGTAGGTGTAAATTGTATGACCCAGTTCTTTGATTTGGATAACAAGGACAGATTTTGCAAGACAATAGCATGAGCAGCTTTTGAATGACACCTCAATTCAAAGCAATTAGCGATCCCAGACAAATGAAATTTTTCTCAACAATGTCATTTTTACATGGTCTATGCAGCAACATTAACGAAACTAGCTTGAAAACAACATCAACTACAACTAAATACAGCAACAATAAATCAGCTACAAACAAATAAAACAATTGAAAGAAAATTTACCCTACCCTAGGCTGATGATGTCAAGACAAAATATTGATGAATGCAGATACAACAGAGATCAAAAGTCATTTGCTTCAATGTTAGAGAAACTTATCAAAGCTGCTAAAGAAGGTATGTCCTTTTAGTTGATGCAATTCATTTCATATAAGCTCATCATATGTACAGTAGTTTGTATACACTGAAACACAAATTACTGTTGACTAAAGAAAGGAATAAAACCAGAAGATATCAGAACTTTCCAAGTCCACAGCTAAATTGGTTTTAAACATCGTCGACAAAACGCCGGAGGTGGGAATTTGCAAAAGGAAAATTTAGAGTGCACCTAAACCACCAAAGATGTGAAAAGGGCATAACCAACAAGGACAGATTTTGTAAGACAATAGCATGAGTTTCTTTTGATTGACACCGTAATTCAAGCGATTAGCGACCGAAGACAAGGAAATTATCTCAACCAGTGATTCAAAACAAACAAAGCCGCAAAGGTTTCTCTGAAACCCAGGTAGCTAGCTCGCTCGTTGTGCATTCCAAAATCGTTTTAAAGAGCAAACATGAGCATATGTCAAAAGAAGAAGGATGTATCTACACATTTGCCTCGGGCATTTAATTCGTTTCGTTCAAAAGCCGATTAGGAGGCGATTAATTAAAACATTTACTGCTCAGCTTCTGAACCAAAGAAATAAAATGCCCGTGGTAGATGTGTTGATATATCCTTCTTATTTCGATATATGCTCATGTTTCCTCTTTAAAACAATTTCTGGAATACACAACGAGCGAGCTAGCTAGCTGGGTTTCAGAGAAACTTTTGCAGCGTAGTTTGTTTTGAATTACTGGTTGAGGGAATTTCCTTTGTGTGCAATCGATAATCGCTTTGAATTCAGGTGTCAACAAAAGCAATTCATGCTATTGTATTACAAAATATGTCCTTGTTAGCCTAACCATGATTTGATATCATGAGCATTTTCGAAAGCACCTGTAAACTTCAGTTTTCGGTTTTTGGTTTCGAAAAGAATAACAGGTGCATGGCCACTAACCTAATTAAACGAATAGAATTGTGGTAAGAACGATAAACTCGTGCCACGTCTCCAAAATGAGTGTCCCCCTTCTTTCCCCTTTTCCCTACGTTTCCCTTTCTTTGATAAGAATAAAGTTTGCAATGGAATGCAATGCAAGGACTGTCGGTCCAATCGATTCCTCAAGAGGAAAGAAATTTCAAGAACGATTGAAAAGCATGATTCTTTACAAAGTAAAACCTAGCATTCAAACTGGAAAGTTCCTTTGCAAAAAGCACATTAAAATACTCGCAATCATGCTTAGGCCCTTTCTTAAAGCCTCTACTTTCAGGTGCACTCTAAATTTTGACTTTGTGAATTTGTATCTCCGGTGTTTGGTGGACGATTTCAAATGCAACAAATGTGCATTCAAGTTGAAGATTAACATACATAGACATGTACTCAGAAAGTCCCGATATCTTATTGTTTCGTCCAGTTAAAATGAGGTACCTTTTTGAGACACCCTGTAGAGGTTTGACAGCTTGCAGCTCTTGAACCATTTTCAGAATCCTATTAACTGACGATTACTGTATTTGCAACATATAGTAAGAAAACTTAGTTTTTGATAATAGTTCGTATCTTTCTCAAACTGCAAGATATTTGTAAAAATGCTTCGTCTCGTAATCAATCAAATCGAGCGTAAAAATCCTTGATCAAATTTGCTAGCATACGAGCAGCTAGAATTGTAACTAAAAGTATATTTGATACGCCTGCTGTGCCATTAATTCGCAGTTTAATTTGTCCAACTGTAAATTATATTATTAGCAGTGAAACAGCTACCACAATTTACAAATCGCTAAATGGTATCGTCCTGGAGTACCTTTCAGACTTGTTCGAAAAAAATTCGACTCGAAATATCAGAAATCTGAGAAATACGGAAGCTGGTCTCTTACCCTTACAGAAAACTAACTAACTGATCTCTTACCCTTACGGAAAACAAATGGGCAGAGGGCTATATCTTTTCGGAAACTTTGGAATCAACTTGAACCTGATGCTAAACAGGCACTCTCCCTTGCCACCTTTAAGAGAAGAATGAAGAATTAGCCATGACGAGAATTCCTATTTTGTTAATTATTATGTAGTATCTACTTTTAATTAGTAAATGTTTTGCCACGGCCCCCTGAAAAGCAGTTCTTATGGACTGACGGGGCTACCGTGTCTAAATAAATGAAAATGGATGAATAGAAAGGAATGAATGAACCTCATAATAATAAAGATAATCGATTTATTTCAAGGGAATAACCTGAGTTAAAAGATGAGATCTCATAGATTTATAAATAGCCTATTGTATCTGATAATCCAGCTCGTGGCGAATGAAAGCAATGCAAAAGAAAAGAATAGTGGGATTAGGAGTTTCTTCGTCCCATTTATAGACAAGCGCTATATATCTCAGGTCATTCACTTTAAAGTTGGCGCTACATAGCTATGTACAGTAAAAATTAAAAATAATTACTACACTAGCTAATCGAAGCCAACTGAAAGTAGAAAGCAGACAAAAAAGGGGATGACAATCCCGAGTGTTTGCAATTAAGCAGCAACCTCTTCCTATGCCTGACAAATAACTTGAAGGCCTTTGGATTCGGTATCAATAGCGATAAGTGTGCTCAGCCTCTGCCATGAGCAGCTGGGTCACTTTTAACAAAATATATGCTAAGTAGCGAAGTGATGATTAGAAAAATGCAAGCTCTTGTTCATTAATTACAAAATGCTGAGAAGCTTTTTAAATTAATATCTTCATTCCAGGGACGTTTTCAGCTTTTCGAGTGACACTGCCTTCGCATTATCTTGGAATTGGTGTGGTAAGAATTAACCATGTTCACTTTGTCACACTTTAAAAGCACCAAGAAATTGTTCAAAGAGTTCTGCCTTTAAAAAATAGATTATTATCGCAGTGCAATCATAGCATTAACTCGTAATAGTAGAGATCAGCAACAAAGTTTTTGAAGCCAAGTTAAAGGCATTGAGTCATGTTAAGTAATCTGCATATACCCAAACTTCAAGGATCTGCGGACTCATGGTTCTCGATGGCGCATCTGAATGGCTAACGTTCGTGTGAAATGAAACTGATCACATGAGATGCATTGTGCAACAGCAAGTCCTCTTAGTTTGTGAAACTGATCACATGAGATGCATTGTGCAACAGCAAGTCCTCTTAGTTTGTTAGAAGTGATAATTTATCTTTATCACATGGGTCACATGATCCACGGAAAAGCAGTCTATTTATCATGACTCAATGCCTTTAATCAGTTATCTTTAAAGACATCTTAAAAGACATTAATCACATTGAGCCATTATTACCATCAGCTGCTAATCCATTCTTTCGAACTTTTTCTGAAAATAGACATTTTAACTAATCTACAAAAGAACCTGGATCGAGCTTTATTTTTATATATTTTTATACACGATATTCAATCGAGTGGCGATATAGCTTCGAATATTCTATTGTACAAATTCGAAAAATCTACAAAATGTAGCAAAATATCGTTCGATTCCGATTGTTTTCAGAATAGCTAAAAGATCTATTGCCGTCTGTTTTACCGTGTACGTGTATTTTTGATAGACTGAATACATGTCGTAATTTTGCTGTTTGACTAGACTGATACCACTATAGCTACGACTAATTCCCTAGACTGATGACATTCGTCTAAATTTTGCTCCATTCAAAATCGTTATCTACTGTTGTAGCCATGAATCCCCTACACTTGCAGAAACGAATTAGTCTCCTACTGCCGTTAGCCTGCGTTTCAAACCACTTAAAAAGGAACACAGGCTAGTACTGATTCAATAAGTCTCAATATGGCCTAAACAATTAGGCCTAAATCACCTGCTATCTTTCTCAAATAAAACCACTGAGCCTAAAATGTCACAAAAAGCAGTTTTGCAGAACTGCTGTACCATAAAATTGGCTATCAGTGCTAGATGAATGTAAGAAGTGCCTTCTTCTAAGCCGTAATCTAATTAGCACACAAGATCGACAAAAAATTGTCGCCGATTGAGGCATTGACATTTTTGTCCTGTTCATTGGAGTGACAATAACACCATCAATAAAATTCAATGAGATGAGTGTAAGTTCAAGTCCTTGCGGAATGAGGCTACATTTTCCATTGCAGAACAGCATAGGAATCATTCGTCGTACATAGCCGATTGCTCGTGGCCCATGGTCGAAACCGACAAAGTCTCATTTTCACGGACCAATCAGACGGCTAAAAAGCGAAGGAGACAAAAGAAACCCTTGAAGATTTTTCTAAATTTTACCTACCTTCATAAAACGCAACTAGGACAAAAAACTGCTTGAGATTTCTCGAATTTTTTTAAAGCAATCTACTCTCCAGATGTTTGGGAGTACAAGTTGGATGCGGGTTAAAATGTCTCCAGGATTGGTGGAGTTATGGCCACAAACAAACCGATAAGGCACTGAACCTTGAACAATAGAAATTCTGGCCGGGAAACAATAGTAATAACAATAGTGATTCTTGTAAGAACGACCGGAAAAAGCCAAAATCTGCGTTTTCAATTGTTCTTGCTATTGTCTTTCCGCTAAATTTTCTTTTGTTCGAAATTCAATGCCTCTACGGTTTCTATGTAAACGGAAAAAGTCTACAAATGCTTGTTCGCCCATTTCAAGTCATGTGGCAATACTCTAGGGAAGTTTCTGTATTGTACTTCTATGGCACAAGGTTGCTTGTTGCGAAATAAGTTATAAAATTCCAAAGAGGTTTTATCAAGAAGTTTTATCGCCTGACTTGAAGTGGCGTAAACAAGCATCGACAAGCCTTCGCCGATTTTGTCTATTGGAGAGGCAATAACTCCTCCAAACCTGGAGATAATTTAACTGGCATCCAAAGTTGTATACCCATTCATCTGGAGAGTAGAGTTCTTTAAAAAAAATTCGGGGAAAACCAAGCAGTTTTTGTCCTTGTTGCGTTTTATGAAGGTAGGTCAAATTTAGAAAAATCTTGACGGGTTTCTTTTGTCTACCTCGCTTTTTAACCGTCTGATTGGTCCGTGAAAATGAGGCTTTGGCGGTTTCGACCATGGGCCACGAGCAATCGGCTATGTACGACGAATGATTCCTTTGCTTTGCAGAACAGGAATTATCTAGCAACAAAGCAATGAATTCTTAACTTCTATCAAAAAAAGTGTATGCATTTTACTCTGCTAGTAGACCATCTTACTATCTAGGTATATCTTACAAATTGAGGCATGCTTCTATAAATCCTAATGTCTTCTGTTTACTTCTTAGGAAATCAAAGGCTTGCCAATTCGAAAGTCATATGTATCAAAAACCACAGAATTGATTCAAAAGTCTGTCACTATAGAAAGTGTGTTATTGGATGTGAAGTAAGCAAAATTAACCTGCTAATGAAGGGTTGAAATCTGTATGTTGAAATTTACAAGCTTGTAGCCGAAGATACAGACATAGTCTGGTGGGTTTATGCGAATCAAGATAAGGCTCAAATCCTTACTGGTTACCAGAACACGCGGAAATCATCCAGCCTCACGAAAATCAGCCAATGACATCGCTGCTTTCTAACCCCTTATGACAAAATCCGTCGTTCGAAATGGATTTCTAGTACCCTTACGAAAAATGAAATGGATACTAGATTATTGCAGTTATTTAAAATATATTTTGATAAATTTTCTGATGCAGGAGTTGTGCAGCAGGCATCACAATTCTTGCATGTTTGGGATGTCAATTAAAAACCTCATGATTAGCCAGAGTTACTGTAGATACATAAGATCTGGGATGCAGATATTTAGGTCTATCCTTTTTTGTTCGATGTAAGCCCATGATTTTCCTTAAAAATGCTTTTTGACAGCTGTCCGCACTAGTTTCGTGGCCTCTTTTTGCTTCTGCGTTTGTTTAGATTTGTTGCTGAGAGAATTCTCTTTGCCTGCGATTGCCAATCACTTGGAAATTTTTGTCAACCATAAACCATCTTTTTATATGCATCATTAGAACTAAGAAACGACACTTGCAATATACAATGATCATAAAAACGTACCATCCATATCCAAAAAAGACACATCGTCATCGACTTCTAGCTATTAATGGTACATACAACTATTAACTTTTAATATAGCTTTAGCCAAAGAAATCCAAGAAAACTAACGTAAGTTAAAATGAGCTAAAATGTTTCTCAAAAAGATGTCAGAAGATTCCACAGAAGCAAGAATTTGCAGATTTGAAACGATGACTGATGATTGTGATTTCTGCTGACTTTATCAACATCCATTTTTAGACAAACCTTAAGAAGAAGGATTAAGGGCTACTGCTCTTTTTATTCCATTCATCCCTGATCAAACCAACCCGTATCTCTAATATAATTGACTCCAGAATAATGCTTTTTAAATAACGGTATAGCGGGGGCTTCCATATAGATGGAGATTGCATTGGGACTTACTATCAAGGTAAGTAAAATCGATTCCTAGGATATTGGAGACAAAACCACGTTCATAGAACAGTTATAATCTATCAGCATCCAACATCACTTATAATTTTTCATACACAGCGTAAAAAAGACTCGATTGAGCTCAGCTTTGGTAAAATGGCGAGAAGGAAAAAATACAACTTCCGAGGAAGCTCAAGAACTATTAAAAGGTAAGTAAGGTCTCAGAGAGTGAGTAGATCGAGTAGATGGGAAGCAGCCAACTATGCAAGGCGACGCTGTTGAAATTAACTCGTCGTTTACTGGATATAACTTTTAGCCATTCTAAAAAAGAGTCTCGAGCGATATTTTCATACATGTCAATAAGAAAAGTTCGATTGATTGGCGTCATTGCTTCTATTAGTGTTGTTCAGGCTCGAAACTTCTACAAAATGTAAACAAAAATCGTTTAATTTAGAATCTTTTGCAGAATAGCTAAAAAGTTTATTGTCAAGGATGTATTAAATTCAGTTTAACTGTTCTTTGAATAATCTTACTTTCGGAGATTCGAAGGCAGAATGAACTTACCCATGCAAAAAGGACGATCACGAAGGAAGTTTCTAGAAGCAAAGAGCAACAGCTTTAGCTTCCTTCAGCCACCTAATTGATTATTTAAATCATCTGTTCAAATAATGTGTCACACGCATCTCAACAAAGGCAGCATAAAATGAATTACCAAATATCTGGAAACCGCAATAGTAAGATTTGTTTTTTTCGTAGACCCTCCCTTGGATACTCGATCCACTTTGAAGGTAACGGTAAACGTTTGTAACAGGATATTTAGTTTTCTCTCCCCAAAAGCCAAACTATTAAGGGAATATAGTTAAACTATAAATCATTCGATGCACGGGAATGTGGGGATTCTAATGGCAAATATTGTAAAATGACATTTTCCAGGCAAATTTATTGCTTAAAAGAGTATGTATTGTATGTATGTATGTATG